>APFE031240010.1:0-22024 GCA_000404065.3 Pinus taeda | reverse complement strand
TATTATTAATTTAATAATAATTTATTAAACAATGAACCATGAACCAAGGGATTTATATAAAAACTACTGATTAAAATTATAAATGTGATGAATAATATTATATTGTAGGAATATGAACCCTTAGATTAATAACCTCAAGGGATTAATATTATAAACCCAAGGGAATAATAAACCCTAGGGATCAACACTAAAAAGCCAAGGGATTATAAACCCAACATAATAATATTAAGCCCAAGGGATAAATATTACCAACCCAAAATATATAAACCATAACATAAATATTATAAACCCTAAAATAAACATGGTTGACCATGATTATAAACACACGAAATTTATATTAAACCCTAGGGTTAATATTATAAAGTCTATGAATAACATTATACCCTAGGAATGTGAACTCGTAGATTAACAAACCTAGGGGATTGATAATATAAACCCAATGGAACAATAAACCCAAGGGATTAATTCTAAAACCCCAAGGTATTATAAATCCAAAGAAATAATATTAAAACAAAGAGATTAATACTATAAACCCAAAGCATATAAAATTAAAGATAAATATTATAAACCTTAAAATAAAAATGGTTGACCAATCTTTGTCACAATGCAACGTTCGACTATGGTTGACAATTCTTGAGCATGGTTGATTTTCAAATTGAGACAATCTCTGTGACAATGCGACATTGGATTATGGTTGACCATGGCTAACCATGATTATAAACCAAAGGGATCTATATTAAACCCAAGGAATTATATTATTAATACTATGAACAATATTACACCTTAGGAATATGAAACCTTAGATAATAAACCCAACAGTTTGATACGATAAACCCAATGGAATAATAAATCCAAGGGATTAATAGTAAAAACCATAGGGAATGTTTTTTTTTAAGGGTGGTTCAAGGACACTTGGTGGCTGTTACATTCATGGGAAAATCCAAGTAGATTAACCCGAAGCGATCTACCCGTTAGCCAAACCAGAAAGGCCTAACCCTAAGGGAGTTGAGGATATTTGACCCCATGACCTCCCAATTGATGAGGTACTTAGCAACAAGAACTCAACCAACTGAGCTAACCCTTGGGGCTAATCGAAGGGAATAATATTCACAAGGGAATATTATTAATCCCAATGGACTAATATTATAAACCCTAGGTATATAAAACCTAAGATAAATACTATAAACCTTGAAATATACATGGTTGACCATGGTTTACCATGGTTGGTTTTCACATTGGCAAAATATTTTTCATAATGCGATGTTTGACTAGGGCCAACCATTATTTACCATGGTTGATTTTCATATTGAGACAATATTTGTCACAATGTGACATTGCACCATGGTTTTCCATGGTTGTCCATGAATATAAACCCAAGGGATTTATATTAAATCCTAGCATTAATATTGTAAACCTTATGAATAATACTATACCGTAGGAATATGAAAAACCAAAGGGATTAATATCATAGACTCAACATATATAAACCCTAAGATAAATATTATAAACCCTAAAATAAACATAGTTGACCATGGTCTATTTTCATATTGAGATTATCTTTGTCTCAACCCAATGGAACAATAAACCCAATGAATTAATTCTAAAACCCCAAGGTATTATAAGTTCAAGGCAATAATATTAAACCCAAGAGATTGATATTATAAAATCAAAGCATATAAACTGAAAGATAAATATTATAAACCCTACGAAAATATGGTTGACCAATATTTGTGGAAATGCAATGTTCGACTATGGTTGACAATTCTTGAGCATGATTGATTTTCAAATCAAGACAATCTTTGTGACAATGCAATGTTGGACCATGGATAATTTTTCATATTGAGAAAATCTTTGTCCCAATGTGACATTGTGACGAGCTCATTAATAGGTACATCATAAGGGTCATAACTCCATCCTTGATCTTCAAAAACATCTCTTCCTCACATTTATTTATAGTTTTTTTTTTATATTATGCTTAGTGAGAAGGGTAAAAGATGTTTTTCTATATCATGTGGCCTAATATGGTTCTAAATCTAGGAAATTGAGCAATTTATAGATGATTTCAATGCAAAATCTCAAATTAGACATCATGGAAATATTCTAGGAGGTTGTCCACCTCCTTAACTCCCTCAACCAGCCAAAATCAACACACACTCTCTCATTAGCTTGAGGTCATTGGTAGCCAAGTTAGTGTAGTTAAAGAAGATCAAGATCCACCCTTCTCTAGTTTTGGGAGACAAACATTCCTATTTTCTAGGGAGTTTTTAGTAGCTGCACTCTTGTTTAAATAAACATGCAAAAAAGCTCATTAGGATTTGAACTTTGTTTTTAGCTAGGAAACTATCGAGCTTAAGCACTTGATACTGTTATTTTTGACTAGTTATGTGATGTATTTGACATTGATGCAATGATAATGAGAAGTTTCTTATTAATTAATCATTGAGTTAGTTTCAAAGGGATGAGGATCTTAGGTTTGGGCCCAACCCCAATGTCTTAGGCCCCTCTTATGTATTGGTATTTCTTTTTATCTTAGAGTTCTTATTAGTTTTCTGCATTTCTTTAGAACATAACCACTCAAATTCTTGTGATTATAACCTCTATCACATCTCTACGATGGGAACATGAATGAAAGGATCGACAATCATAGTCCAAAAATACTATGTTTATAATATCTTAGAGGAAGGTATATATTAGTTATCATGTTTTTCATTTTCTTATTATATCTTAGGAGTTGATTTAATGACTAAATCAAAGTTTTTGGCATAGATTAGATTGCATTTAAATTCAACTCATCTTTTCCACTATTAGTTGTTTCAGTTTGTCAATGATTGAAGGGTATGTGCATGTGATATTGTAGGGATGTTTGGAACTACAGTAAAGGGGAATTTCACCATCTCCATCTTGGAATTATGCACCCTCTTTAATGAATCCCTAATTTTGTTCTTGAGCTCATTCCTTGAGGTCACTGTGAGAATCTCTCCTAGTTCAAACCATGCATTCCTAAGGTGATGACTTTGGCTAGGGGTGTTGGCCACCTTTCATACATCTAACCCAACCTCCATCCACCTTACCATCCCTTCAAAATGTCATTCCTACCTCCTAAACCTTCTCGACAACTTTCTTATAGCATTACACGACTTCTTGTAGCAATACAAGGTTCCTATAGCATACCTGTAGCAACTTGTTTCACCATCTGTTTTTCCCTGTGATGTAATTTTGACTTAATTTAGAAGTAGGTTGACCCCCAATTGTGACTCCATGATCAAGGAAAACATTTAGGCCATTCCAACCATCCTTTCCCTTCACTGCAATATAGAATGGCATTAGATTCTTCACCACAAATTTAACACAACTAGAGTGTTGATTTATAAGCAAGTGTCAACTAGATAGATGATGCATGGAATCTTGAGTTATGATTTGGTAGGTCAGTTTCATGTCTGCAAGTAAATTTGGTAGCTAGATGGTTGATTGCAAGATAATGTAGTTCTTGTCTCTTCATGAATTGATTCAATAAAGTTACAAGTTAATAGAATTTACAGGTTGAGGTTTGAAAATAATTTTCCTTTTTGTCATTAGAGATAACTTCTAAATTGCACCTTCATTAGTTAGTTTCCTTATAATTCAGTAGGAAGAATGGTCTCGGAGCACTATTGATCAAATGTCCTAGTTTAGGGCGGCATGAGTAGAATCCCATTTAATGTGTATATAACACTATCACCTCGAAGTTTGTACGAACCCCTGGTTGATAAATAAAGTTGAGGAGAACTTGGGAGTTGTAGCACTCTTGGTGCAATACCAAGGCTCACCACTTTTTGGCATAGTTGTCAAGGAGGTGTCGAGGTAGATGTTATGTCTTCTTAAGCATTATTTTTTGTTTTACATTTAGTTTTGGCAAAATCACATGCAAGAAGAAAACATTTTATTTCGTTCCTTGTAGGAATAGAGATACTCAAGGAAAATTCTTACCAAACAACCCCACACCCTTAGACAGTCAACCTTCACTCTTCTTTTGTGACTTTCAGCTTCCCCCTCTGACTACAGGGGAGTTAGAAGACCCTTTAGGTGAGCAACCTAATATCTTTTAAGAACTTACTGGGGAAGAAGAAGAACCCATTTCACCTACCCAAAACATGGCTAAAACCAAGAAAAATGAGGTTTTCCCTATCAGAGAGACCAATGGAAATGATAGAATGAAGAATATAAGCCCTACTTCCCTTCCACAATTCCATGGATTAACCTAAGAGGATCCTAATACTCTTACATTTGATTTTTTTTGGTTTTTGTAGGACCTATGACTATGCCTATGATGACCAGAAGCTAATGTTTATCACATCTACCCTTAATATTGCAACCTTGTGCTAGTTTATGGGTCTTCCTGGGGATAACATCACTATCTGGGATCAAATTAAACAAGCCTTTAATAAAAATTAGAGGGACTACTTTAGGTCCAAAGAAACCAAGGAAGAAATATTTAAAATCCTTAGAGCACTATGAGTAGAGATTTCAACTTAGTTATAGGAGGGCCAGCTGCACCCTTGATCATGAATCACTCAAGCTATTTCATCTCTTAGGGATCAGGGAAGACATGCTGGAAACCCTCAAAATTTTTTCTAGGGGATACATCTATCAGTT
The DNA here is from genome assembly GCA_000404065.3 of Pinus taeda. Classification (NCBI taxonomy): domain Eukaryota; kingdom Viridiplantae; phylum Streptophyta; class Pinopsida; order Pinales; family Pinaceae; genus Pinus; species Pinus taeda. Next base: position 17,392 of record APFE031240010.1, on the reverse strand, counting down.
ATCCTATGATGACATAAAAACAATGTTCAAAAATCACTCTATGGATGCTAGGAAGAAGGGTAGGGTTAGTCAAGGCTTTGTCAGTTCCTCTCCTTCAACAATGTCCATCACGAATGCTATTGGGAAGATGTTGGAGGACTTTAAAAGTGAAAATTTCCATAAATTTTCTTTTTCAAATGCATACCATGAAAATCAAGAGGAGACAAGAGGAAGCAGAGAGAGCCCTAGCTATTTTCTACCCTAAATGCACTAGAAGGCACCCTAGAAATGAATGCCCATTAAATGTCATAGAGGTATTATTAGTCTATGAGGAAAACAATGCCACAGATAAATGCCATTATTTTCTTGATTTAAAAGCTATATACCAAGGGGCAGAAGGTGGGGCTGAGTAAATTTTCTTTATAAATCAAAGGAGGCCTCAAGAACCTTAGCCATACCAACAGGGCATTCTTGGTGTACCTTACGCTTATTACCATCCCAACTAGAATGCACCCTTTCCATCCTGGTACTCTTCCACTCATACATCATGGTCCAAACCTCCTTCTTGGCCTTATTATCCTCAATATCCTACCCAACCTATCAATCAACCATTTTAGCCATATGCTTCTCAACATCCTCAACGTAATAATCCCTCCGAATGATGGAGGCCTCAACTAAACTAACCTCCTATTTTATTGCCTCCACCTCCAAATCAACGACAACTCATTCATCCTACACCACCCAAGAAACCTCAAATGCCTTCTCAACCCAATCCGAACCCGAATAATAAGCAAGCACAATAGGTCTATAGTGGAGAGACATCTTACCCTCCCTATGCTATGGAGATTCAAGAAATCAACCTTAGGCCCGGAAGACTGCTTCCAGATAACCAAATTCCATCTCCATCCGAAGAACTCAAAGAGGAAAAGGAAGAGAGTACCCCTCAAGTAAATCCACATCCCTTTCCTGAGAGATTGATGCAGCATAAGAAACACACCCTAGAAGAGATTGAACTTCTGGGAGAATTGAAGAATATGCTTGTTAAAATACCCCTCCTCCAAGATATTGAGGATGTTCCCATCAATAATAATCTTATCAATGAGAAATATTCCAAACACCCTAGGAGGAGAAAAAGAGAGACTCCGTTATTGGTCAATTATCTGATTTGATGTTGGGGAGAGTGATTTGTCAAAAATATTTAGACCTTGGAAGTCCAGTGGTAGATGTGCACATTGATGGAATCATTGTCCCTCATACTCATATTGATCTTGGGGTTGCAATCAATGTGATGACTAAAGAAAATATGTTGAAACTAAACCTCCAAGAAGCCTTAAGAAAGACCACTACAATGTTGTAACTTGCACATAGATCCACAGTGGTTCCTAAGGGAGTTGTTGAGGATGTAATGATATCCATTGACTTCTGGGAGTATCCTATTGAATTCTTGGTTCTCAAACCCAAAAAAAAAAATTAATGGTTATCCTCTCATCTTGGGAAGGCCATGGTTAGTGACTATTGATACTTATATTAGTTGTAGGGATGAGAACATGACCATTAATACTGGACATTTGTCCAAATATTTGGCATTATACCCTCTTGCTTAGCTGTCCATTGAGCATGACTTACCCTTGTGACTAGAAGAGGAGGAGGAAGAAGAAGTGTATCATACAACATCCCATCTAATATGTACCCTAGATGTTGTTATAGGAGGGGGGAAACCTAATAAATATGACCTCATTGACGAGATCCTCAAGAACCAACCCCCAAATACCATTCCTCTTGATGATATTGTGAAAGAGTCTAAGAGTAGTCCTTGGACTGAATTATGATTAGTTGACCCAAGTCCTCCCCATGTCAAAGTTGTATAATTTGGTCCATATAGAACCTTGAAGATAAACCCCTCTCTCTCAACCAACCAAGAAGAGAAGTTGTGTAAGATGTTGAGAGAACACTTAGATGCCTTTGCTTGGAACTATAAATAAATTAAGGGGGTGCATCCGTTTGTTTATATTCATCACATCTACATCAAGGAGGGATGAAACCCTGTGCACCATCCTTAGAGGAGAATGAACCCAACCCTGAAGGACATAGTAAAGGAATAATTGCAAAATTTGCTCGATTTAGGGTTCATATTCCCCATCTTAGATAGTGAGTGGGTGTCCCCTCTAGTTTTGGTCCTAGAAAAGAATGGGAAGTGGAGGATATGTGTGGATTACAAAGAATTGAACAAAGACACCAAGAAGGACCATTTCCCTTTGCCTTTCATTTATCAAGATTTAGATAGTATTGCAGGGAAGAAGTTCTGCTCTTCATTGGATGGATTCAGTGGTTTTAGATCCAAATCAACCTTGAGGATCAAGACAAAATTACATTTACATGTCCTTGGGGTACCTTTTGTTATAGGGCCCTCCCTTTCTGTCTATGAAATTCCCCTACCACTTTTAAGAGGGAAGTGATGAGAATATTTGTTGAGATTTTCCATGACTCCGTGGAGATCTACATGGATGATTTCACTCCCTATGGGTGTGACTTCCTGGAGGCTCTCTCTAACCTGGGAAAAGTCTTGAGGAAATGAATTGAAATGAGCCTCTCACTTAGTCCTTAGAAATGTGAATTCTTAATGAATGTAGGGATTGTCCTTGGCCCTTCAATATCTCAGCAGGGAATACAAGTGGACCCAAACGAGATTGCCATCATCAAAAGGGTCCATACTCCTCAAAAGTAGAGGGATGTTAGGAGTTTCTTGGGATTAGCTAGAGATTGTAGGAGCTTTATCAAGGACTTTAGTAAAGTCACTTCACCATTGTTTGGATTGCTGGCAAAGGAGTTAGAATTTCATTGGACAAATATCTACCAAGAGGCCATTGATATTTTGAAAGAGAAATTAACCGTTGCACCCATAATTAGGGGCCCAAATTGGGAACTTGCTTTCCATATCCATGCTACTACATATAAAAAATATGTTGGGGAAGCCTTGGTACAAATATATGATAAATTACCCTATGCCATTTCTTTCATTACCAAAAATTTGTCTCAAGTTGAATTGAACTACATGATAACCAAGAAAGAACTCTTAGCTGATGTACACTAAAAAAAAATTAGAAACTACATTAATGTTGTATATGAGTCTATGCCTCATTCTATGATTATTAATTTGGCTAATAATTGTACAAGATAACAGAGGTAGCCCCGCCTACCGCCATCTCTTTGCTCACTGCAAAGTAATGTAGTAAGATCATTTCCTAGACCACGAAAATTGTCTTCCTTATGGTTTTCCCCCAGGGTAAGAAAAAGGTTGTGGCCACGGCTTCCAAGAAGGGCTCCTCTACATAGCAATTTCATGTGGATAAGGTCACGGAGGGCTATAGGGATATTTTCACCTCATCCACAAGGGTACCTCTGCACTATTAGGTCAAGCACTCCATCAATATGACCTTAGGAGCACCGATTCCTAATGGACCAATCTATTGACAGTTTGTTCTGGAGAACGATGAGATGAAGAGGTAGATTTAGGAACTATTGTAGAAAGGGCACATCACTCATCACCTTGTGGGAGCCCGATTATATTGGTATAGAAGAAGGATGGGACTTGGATGCTCTGTATTAACTATCAGGTGCTGAACAAGATCACCGTCTGGAATAGGTACCCAATCTCGTGGATTGATGACCTTTTGGACTAACTCAATGGAGCAAAATATTTTAGCAAGATTGACTTGAAGTCAGGTTATCACCAAGTGCCTACCAAACCCTCCGATGTGTGTAATAATGCCTTCAAATTCAAGGAGGGCCTTTTTCAAAAGGTTGGTCATGTTGTTCGGATTGAGGAAGACCCTTGCAACCTTCATGAGACTGATGGATGACATCTTGTGGCCTTTAACCAATGCGTTTGTGGTGGTTTATTTAGATGACATCTTGATCTTTAGCTAGAGTTGGCAAGAGCACCTCCACCATATTCGATAGGTCCTTCAAACCCTGCGCCAACACAAGCTATGTGCTAACTTAGAGAAATGCACCTTCGTCTAACCCAGGTTCAATATCTGAGGTACATCATTGATGAGAAGGGTGTACATGTGGACCCATCCAGGATACAAGTCATTCGGGATTAGCTAGCCCCAACCACTCTAACATAGCTCCACAACTTTTTGGGTCTTGGTAATTTCTACTGTAGGTTCGTGTTGGGGTTCTCTCATATCACTTGGCCTTTAATTCAAGTCACCAAGGGTGGAGCGAAAGAAAATATTTTTTGGTCAGAAACCCAAAAACAAGTGTTCTCCAAGTTGAAGAATCACCTTTTTTCTGCACTAGTGCTCACATTAGCAGACCTGCAACAACCATTTGAGATTAAGATAGATGCCTTTGACTATTCTATTAGTGTAGTTCTTACTTAGCATGGGTATCCAATGGCTTACCACAGTGAGACACTTTCAGTCACAGTTCAAAAGTACCCCACTTATGACAAAGAAATGTATTCCATTGTGTAGGCCTATCGTCATTGGAAGCATTACATTATGGGGAAGGAAACGATCATCCACACAGACCACTAACCTCTATAGTTCATACAGACACAAGGGAAGTCATAGAACAATCACCATCAGAAATAGTCCACCTGTTTGCAATAGTTCCATTTGAACATCAAGTATAAGAAGGGAAACACCAATAATGTTGTTTATTTCCTCAGTCTACCACAGGCCATGGCGCTGATCATTATGCTCGAATCTTATGGGCACGAGACATAGAGGTGGCCGCATCTTTACAAGAGCAATCTAGAGTTTGACAACATATACCAGACACTCTTGGAAGGGAAGAAAGTTCCAAAATTTCACCTTCAGGATGCACTGTTATGCCACCTGGGACACATCTGTGTTCCTTCAAGTGAGTGTGCCGAGATGATTTGGGAGGCACACTATAATTGAGTCACTGAACATTTCGGAGTAGAGAAAACAATGGCAGTATTGCAAAATTTTTTTTATTGGGTGAAACTTTGTTAGGATGTTGGGAAGTACATTATATCCTTCACTGCCTGTGCCATTACCAAACCACCATCAAGAAGAAAGTTCTATATACTCATATGCCTACTCCTAGCGAGCCTTGGGAATCTGTCTCCATGGATTACATGTTAGGCCTTCCTTCTACTAAGCACGACAATGATTACATTTTTATGGTTGTTGACATATTCTCTAAGATGGCTATCATGGTAACCTGGAAAAAGAGTATCACAACATAGGCCATTTCTAAGCTCTTCTTTGAGCGAGTATGGGTGTCATTGTCTTAGATTGGGGAAATCGATTGCTAAGTGCATTTTGGTCAAGTCTATGTCGATAATGGATACAAAAATTACTAAGTCCACAACTTTCCATCCCCAAACTGATGCCCAAATAGAAGTTGTCAACATGATGATCATACACATTCTACACATGTGCAACTCAAAGCGTTCACGCACATGGGATGAAAGTCTCCCCTATGTCCAATGAAACTACAATATATCTCTCCATAGCTCAACAAGCCACAACCCCTTTCAGGTAGGGTTGGGATTTCAACCATTATGCCCCCATTGATGTGGCCATACCATTTTCAACCACTTAGGTAGATTTGAGTCACGTTCAGTCCAAAGCTAAAAGGGCTAACAACTTCATTGAGTTCATTCAACACATCCGCCAATAGGTCCATGATATATTGGAGAGAGCTAATACTAAGTACAAGCAACACGATGATCAACATTGAGTGTCACACAAGTTCCAAGCGGGCGAGAAAGTTTGGCTACATTTGCAAAAGGAGCACTTTGATGGACCCCACTACAAGCTTAACCCACTCTAATATGGGCCATACACCATCACCAAGGCTATCAGTGACACTTCCTTTTAGCTCAAAATCCCACCGTTCCTTGGTCTGCACCCAATGTTCAATGTAGATCCTCTTCAGGCATACTTTCCACCATTGTTGGACACATCTGACATTGCAGAACAACTCACACCAACAAAGCTCAACCAGGACTACATGCAATAGGCCACAACTAATTAGATCATGGACACATAGATAAATAACACTCTCCAACAGAGGATACAACTATATCGAGTTGTCAAAGCAGGCCAACTCCTTCACTAGGGCAAGTGGTTCACCAGGATGAGGTTCAATAGAAATTTCCTCACCACATGGAGGCTCTACACGAATGGGGACCATTACTTCCAAAGGGTGGAGGAATGATCTAGGTGGGTATTGATGGCCACCCGCCTATTCCACGTAGACCCCCCAGTTAGTTTCATCTGTTTCCTCTTTCATTTCAACATTTACTATTTTTAGCAGTTTTTGGGTCCTAAACTTCCGGAGAAGTTTTGACCCCCTAAATGATGTTTTTTGGGGTTCCACATCAGACCCATAACCATAGGTAAGGGATTATAGTGAAACCCGTAGTACTCAGAGAGACCTTCCCAACAAGGTATCATATGCGCCAAACAGAGGTAATATGACCAAGTTACAACCTTGGGAAGTTGGCTACCCAACTAACCCCAACGAGGCCCACAAATTCTTGGTGTTACAACTCCTGGGGTTAGGGTTTTGGTTGTTTAGGGATTTCTCAAGTTTTCCAATAATAAATAGGCACTTAAGCCTCATTGTAAGACAATTGAAAGGCATGTAGCCACCACATCTCTTCTCAGAGATAAGTTACCATTGCCTGAGCTATCTTATTTCCATTTTGTTTGTAAGTATATTTCAATATATTTCTATTAATGAAATGAAGTGTTTTTTCTGCTGCATCTCTATTTTTATGATTGTATTTGTAGGTTGTTGCATTCCTGTTTAAGTTCAGATCAATTTCTCAACATTTAATTTCTAAATTTTGCACAATGGAAATATTTGCACTTTCACATACATTCCCCCCAAACAAATAAATTGATATATAATATTGCAATGTGGAAGTGTGGATTGCTCAATATTTTCTAATCTCGACACTCCTCACAATATATCAATCTACGCAAGGAATTTTCTGGACTTAATATACCTAAGTATATGCTTATTATAAATTTCTGAATAGTTTTTCATAATGGATGAACTTAGAATTATGCGTACATTGCACAATATTCTTTCACTAAGGTATGCAGGAGAATTGTGCGGAAAGAGAATGCATGTGGAAGTGGAGAACATCGTAGCACACTTGTATTTGTTATTGAACACACTTGTTCTGTGACATAAATCTCAAATTAAAAAACAAATTTCATCTAGTTTTGTAGCATTTATTACGTTTGATAATGTGAAGAGCCTTATACAAATGTAGACTAAGAATACTTCAATTCTTTTTCACAATAATATCCGCTTTGAGAGACATGCTAGTGTGTTTTGAATTGAGATGTAGTTTCATTGGATTCAATCGTTTAAAAACTAGTATTGTGTGGAAGTAAGGTGCGTGAGAGAACTGTGCGAAGGGAAATTGCATGCGGAAGTATGAAACATTGCGGTTGAACAATTTGGAATATGAAGATACAAATTATTTAGTATTATAAAATTATCCATGATATATAATAATAATGATACGAGAGAACTGTGTGGAGAGAGAATGCATGCAAATTGTATTTGTTATTAACAAATTTAATCTAATGCTGAATAATAAGTATTCAATTCAAAAATGTTAAAAGAAATCAAAGTTTTATGAAGCTTTCATGAATATAAATGAAAATTAGAGTGGAGAACCTAACAAACTTTTAACAAGTAACGTGTTCGAGCTTTCCATTGTGCAAAGAGTTTTGTGTGGATACATTTAATTGTGCGGAGATCTTTCATTGTGCGAAGATCTTTCATTGTGCGGAGAATTTTGTGTAGGGAGATTTCATCGTGCATAGAGCTTTCATTGTGCAAAGTTTTCTTCACACCCCACATAACCTTTAATCAATTAAATAGTGGTAGAGGCAGGGACTATGCTTTATTGCAAATATTACACTTGTTATATTTAATTTAGGTTGGCATAAAAATAAACCATGTTTGCAAGAAAATTGAAGAGCTTGAAAATTATATCAAATAATGATAATGGTATGTCAATGCATCACATGTAGTACCCCTTATTTTGTAATGCACTTGTACATATCAGATATATATGTTGGTGAGCTAGATAATATGGACCAAGGTCAGATAATGTAATGTAAACAATGTATCTCATATTTTTCATAAAATACATGGAAAATTGCATGAAAAAGGGACGAAAAAGAGAATAGGGAGCTATGGCTCTACAAGAGTGGAATGAAAGGGGGCTAAGGGGTCCTAAAAGGGCCAAATCCAAGGTCATGAGATTAAATATTATTTTATCATATCCCTGAGTATCTTAACCTTAAAGAAGACCATTCTTAGGAGTTGTGCTAGTAGTTATGGAAATTACAAGTGTCAAATTAGGGGCATGCATATAAAAGTGATGCTTTTATTTGTTGAAGACATCATTCTCACATTCATTCTTCCCTCCAAGGCTACCAAATTTATATGGCTATCTAGACAAATGAAAAGAACCAAAACAAAGAGCTAAATTGCAAATGATCCTAGTGTGAAATTTCCATTGAAGGATCTCGATGTCCCAACTTATTTAGGAATCTAAATAAGGTATAATTGGTAAAAATAAAAATGAGATAGAGAATGTATGAAAAAAGAGTGGTAATAACAAGTGTGTGTGTGTGTATAATAATAATAATTAGATATTGTGTATAAATTAAGGAAAACAAACATTTAAGGTTGGTATTTAGGTGTGTTTAATTTGTTTGGACTAGTATATAGAGAAGCATGTAAAAGAAAGGGGGTCTTATAAAGTGATTTTCACTTTTCAATTAATTAATAATTTGATCATGCTAGTAGAAACTATTTTTTCTTTGTGGTTTTTCCATTTGTATTTGTATAAAGACTATGGTATATGTGTCACCATAAATCAATCCTCTTAATTCATGTAGAATAGTAATGTTTTTTAGAAAGAAGATTTTATATATTATGAAGAAAAATTTTGTACTCATAATTTTTAGGAATTTTTTGGTTTTTGAATGGGCATTTAGAAAGTGTTTGAAAGTAATACCATGGAGTATTTCTATTAAGGAATATATTTTGGTTTATTTCATAATAGGGGGAGAGGGAAAGGTCAAGGAAACAAACATACTTGTCCTATAATAAACAAATCTTTTTGTTAGTAGGAGGCACAACTCCTTGGAACTAACCCATTAGCATAATGGATGATGATATATTTGAACATATATATTACCTTGGACCAACCCTTGCAATCAATGCAGAGGAATAAGGTTTTCAAATAGGAGGGTGAGGGAGGGTCGAACAAGATAGTATGCTTACCTTGTAACTAATCAATCATTGTAATAGTGAGGAACCACTCTCTATGGCTACCCTCCCATTAGCACACTGATCATAGTGTACTAGGGCTTATATAATACCACGAACCAATCCACTCAAATGATTTAGATTAGTGAGATTTATAGATAAGATGCGTTTCTAGTTAATTAAATTTGGTCTCATTGATTGGGAGGACAACTTGTTATCTTCCCCACTCAATTCATATGGAGCACAAGTGACATGTTGAGTTTTTAATAAGTGTATCAATGTAATAGACATTATGTTAAAACATAGGAGGATTTTTATGTCGTATAAATAATTCAATGTTGCATAGTTGTTATGTGTAACCAAACTTTTTAATGGGACATAGGAAGACATGTGAAAGGATAACTATAGAATGTCAACAGCTAAGAATTTTATTTATTATTGTGTCACACAAAGTGGGAGAGGGGAAGGTCATGCAAGGAAATATACTCACCTTGCAAGTAATTTTTTGAATAATTTTAATGATCAATTAAATGTTAATTTTTTTATATATAAATATTGGTGAATTTATATTTATATATAAAAATTGTGACTAAATCTTACAAAGAGTTATAGCAAGAGAGAATCCTTAATTTCTTTAAGAGATTCACATTCTAGTATTACAAAATAATCCAAAAAACTTCATTTAGGATCTTACATAACCTTATGCAACCATAGAAATTGGAATAAATAAAAATTCATTGAAAAAATAGTGAGCTTAAGGCATCTGATTTACTAGGAAATAACTATCACATTGTCCTTGCATTCCCAAAAGAAAAACCCCAGCTTTATACATAGACTACCATTGTAATCCCAATAGAAAATCCCTATCTTTATACAAGGTCTTCTTTTACAAGAAAAGAGAGAAATTAAACATAAACCAAATTGGGCCAAAGTTGCTTCAAGTGGCTGGGAAAAAAATTCCAAGAGCACCTAGTCTTACTATAGGATGGTTTGTTACTTCCATGGAGAAGATGACCAATATTTCTTTCCATACTCCATTTATCCTTTTCTCAATGCTATAATTGCAATTGAGCTTGTGAAATATGTCAATTACAAGATATTTGTACAAAGGAATTTCCTCCATGTTGTTGTCATTTATGAAAGTATCATACATGGTTTTTCTAGATTTAATTATCATGATTTTTTCTTTGTCAATATTAATAATCACACCTATATTAGAATATAAATCTTGGAGGGTTCTTAGTTACTTGTCAAGAACGTAAGAAGTCCTTGTCAAAAGAACAATATCATCTACATAAGGAGAAACATGAGACTATACTAGTGAGAGTGGGACCAATACACGTTGCTTCCTCCAAACACTCTACTAGCTTATCAATGTATATGCCAAAGGGAGTAGGGGACAAGGGACACCCATGTTTGACGTTGATATTGCAATTAATTTCTTTTGACCAACCCTCAATTGTTCGAAACTTGGCAATAATGTTCTCATAAAAACTTATCAAACATCCCTAAACTCAAGGTGAGCCATTATATTTTCCAAACTCTTTCAAATGGTTGTCTAATCCAAGTGGATATGGGTGGCCACCCAACTATTCCCTAGCTCAAAGCACATTTCTCCATCTTGGCATTTTTTCTACAATTTTTTGGGTTCTGAATTTTTGGGGCCATTTTGAGCCCCTAAATGACATCTTCTTGACATGGCAGGGTCCCAGGTGGGTGACCACCAATAACCACTTAGATCACTGTCATGAGAATGATGCCAAAATTTAAAGTAGACTTATGAAGCATTAAAGTTTGGATTAAAAATTCATATATCTAACACATGTTATATGATTTTAATAATTGATTTTAATTTAAATTCTTATTCTACAACCCGGTATGAGGGCAATGTGTAAATATGCCCATGCTCAATTAGGGATTTGACATGTGTCAATCTTAAAATAAAAGTAAATAAAAATAAAATATTCTCTAAATAGAAAAGCAATGTCAACTATAATAAAAACAAAAATGAATATAATATGCATGTTTAATTAGTTGTGCATATGATGTAATATAATTTCATGTAAAGTAAATAGTAGTTAAAAAAATGTTAAAATAAAATATTTTAATGTTGTACATAATAAAAATATTCAATATGGGTTATCAATAAAATATTTAAATATGAGTTAATATTGATGTATACTTAAAAATATATTAATAACAACAAAATTATTTTAATGTGTGCTCATAAAATGTCTTGATGGAACATGCTATGTAAAATATTTTAATATCAACTATGTATATATTATATATTGTTTAAAAAAAATTGTATATATCGTTTAAAGCTATTGAATTTTTTTTATGATTAAAATGTTTGAAGTAATGTCAGTGATTTATGTTGAAAAGTGTAACTAGGTTTGGTCTTCATAATGACATGTAATTATGATTTTATGTAATGATATGTAAAGAAGAAAACAAAATAAAATTATTGTATTGGTTGCTTCATGGTTTCATGAGAAAGAGATTTTATTTTAGAGTCAAGACTCCCATTGGGAGTCTTTAGGAATTATTTGTCATCTAGTCATAAAATGTTAGAGTCATTTTCACGTAATTAAGTCACGTTACACTTTGTAAAAGGTAAAACTTGTCTATGTAAAGTTTCCACCAAGACCTTGTCACCTATCCTCTTCAAGTCGGCCTACAACAAAGAAGGAACTTGCTAGAACATGCCGACTTATCTAGTTGAGATCATGTTGGCCTAAGGGACATGTAAAGGTGTGTATAAGTAGGCACACTTGGCCTCGGTTAGAGGCAAGAAACTTGGAAAGAATTCGATCAATAAGAAGTGCGAAGTAGAGCCCAACAACAAAAGTACGAAAAGGGAATAACGAAGGAGAGATAAGTTTCTGGGTATAGCGAAGAAGAGTTTCTTCTAGGCAAGCGAAGGAGAGTTTCCTCTGGGCTAGCGAAGGAGGTTTCTTCTAGGATAGTGAAAGAAGAATTTCTCTGGGGTCAGCGAAGGAAGGGTTCTTTTGGGATACTTGTTTTGGGTGAAAAAAAGAAGGAACGAAGGCATTAAGAGAAGATTGAAGAAGCAATATATTTGTCTCTTAAGGAGACTAGGGTTTATGATCTAGGGTAAAATTAAGAGACCGAGATTCTCTGGGTAACCGAGATAGAGACCAAGATTCTCTAAAGGAGACCAGTGAAAGCCTAGAGACTGAGATTCTCTAGGGGAAGCAGAGAAGGAGCAGTGTGAAGGATAGAGACCGAGTTTCTCTAGAATAAGTTGAGGAGAGCCGTTCAAGATCAAGAAGAAAGTTAATAAAGGGAAGATGCAAAGCATCAAGGTTACTGACAAGGTTCTTGGGAGGATACTAGAGTTAAGTGTCATTGTCATGGTCTTTGTACTTATCAATTGAGGATCAAGAAGAATAATCTTGATCGGGTTTTCCTCTCAAGAGGTGATAGGTTTTGGTCCTAGATAATAAGCCTACAAACTGTGTCACTTGCATTTTACTGTGCATATTGGTAATTGTCTTGAAGAAAAGAAAACAATAATAACATAAGAAGAAAAGACTAAGAAAAGAAGTAAAAGTATATCATAAGCAATTATTAGGTAGAGAAATCTTTTAACTATTCATGCCCTAGATTTCTCAACATGGTATCAAAGCTTAGGTGCTAAATTCAAGAAGGGTAACTCAATCAATAAGACATCAAGCATAAAAGAAGGATCGTAACAAATCCAAGGGCTACCAAGTTCAAGATCTTCAAAATCCTAGATTGAATAAATCTACACAAACAAGAATCTTGAAACCATCTTCAAGAAAGAGTAGGATTCAAGAAAGATTGTGAATCAAGCTCTCTCATCAATCTCTCAAGAAACAAATCCTCTGTCGATATCAAGATTAGGGAGGAAGCAAGAAAAAATCACTCAAGTAAGTCTATGACTATATGTGATAATATCAAAATTTCTTTTTGCAATGAAATCAATAAATTGGTTGGGGTTGCAAATAAGCTTGCATGGAAGTAAAGGACAAGCCTAAATCTGATTGAGAATGGGGTCATGGATCACATCAAGGGGTCAATAACATAGTGTCCAAAGGAAGATACTCAAGCACATGCTATATTCATGAAGGGAGAAGTGAGAGCCTAGAGGATTCTCATAGAATCCAAAAAAGATTCTCTAATCCCATATGTATCAAATTTGGAAACTACAAAAGATATACATAAAAAACTGGTAGATTTTTTTCCGTAAGTACTGCAGGAGAAGTAATATCATTAAGGAAAGAAATCTACAAACTAAAATTGTCCAAAGAAGAAGGAATATCCTCATAATTCATAAAGATATCAGAAATTTGAGATCAATTACATGAGTTGGGAGAAGTCATGTCTAATAGAGAGATGACAACAGTGGTACTAAATGCACTATAGGAAGAATGGGGTAACTTCACTTCAATTTTATATGGGAAGAAAGAGGCTAATCCATTTCAAGATCTATGGTCACTCTGTAAGATCGAAGAAACAAGAGTGAAGGAAAAAGTTGATGTAGGACGAAATGAGCAGAATCAAGCATATGCTGCTATGACAAGAGGCAAAAGGAAATTTCGAAAGTTTTGTCCTCCAAAGAAAAGGAAGAACATGGCTTAGGTAAGATGATATGTTTGTTAAGAACTTGGGAACGGTAGAAGATATTGTCCTAAACGAAATAAAGACAAGAGGAATGGGGAAGAATCCCATATTACTGAGGAAGTGAAAGAACATAAAAAAAGAAGCTTAAGAAGGAATAAGTAAAGATCTCTAATATGACTGAGATGGTCTTGTTTACTAGAAGGTACTTTCCACTAGTAATTTATAGATAGAAAGAAATGAAAATGAGATAGAATGCAACAATTTAGAAAATAACATCATGATAGAAGCATTAGAAGTAAGAGATAGTGACATGGGAAGTAGAAAAAATGTCTGGAGTAATTTCTATTGATTACAAAGAATAAAATCTCTCGGAAACCTCATTGGAATCTCAAGTGATACTTATAAAAATAAGTAGAGGTCATCATCAACTAAGATCATCATGAAATAGTAAATAAGGAAACATTTATTAGGTAGGGATATGAAAGATCCTCAAGTTTCTCTGATGGAATCCTTATCAAAGGATTCACCAATCTATAAAGAAAGAAAGTGTTTCATAAGGAATTCCAACTCATGGAATTCAAGGGATAATGGTATGACGGCATAATAGGGAAGCAGGTCTAAAGGATAAAGCTATTTTGTTCAAAGGAAGCTGCTGCAGGAAGTTCGATTGACTTAAGAAAAGATGAGGTATGTATGCTTACATAGGTTATTAGGAAAGTCATGTCATATGGTTGCATAAGTCACACTAGATGAAATCAACATAATATTCTCTCATATGAAACATGAGGAAGCTAACAAAAATTGAGGAACTCTAATTGGAACCCCATGGGAATGAAGCATGTGAAAATAAAAGAAGAGATCATGAAAATATGCAACAAAGGTAGAAGGACTTCAACATCCGCTACTAAGAAGAATTGACTAGAATATCTCCTAGAAAGATATGAGTACTCTCATAGAAGTCATAAAAAGATGGAGACCCTTGATAATGAATATCTTTAGCAGATGTGTCAACATGCATGTTGGATGATGATACCTACATGAAGATGTCATGATGAAAAATCATCACAAAGGTAATTATGATTTAAATGTTGATTTCTTATCTTTGAACTAATATCTGGATGGGCTTATGTCAGTCTGCAAAAGGGAATATCTATGGATGACTTCTAGGAAAAACATATAGAAGGATGCAATATCCTTCTAGAAAATATGGCATGAAGAAAGCAACATGACATGAAGCAAAGGAAAATGGAAAACTGATGGATCACTTTTTGGTGAAATGAGGACATGACTAACTCATGGATGAAAGTGATGGATGATCTGTGCCCTATGAATAAGTTCCCAAAAGATGAAAAATCCACAAAAAAAAGAAGAAATTCATGACGTCGAAGAAGAGAGGAGTTCTTCAAGTAGCTGGTTATCACATCATCTCCACCTGAGGAGTTGTTATAGGTCCCTAGTTAGGAGGGAGCATGAAAAGGAAGTTTATTACCTTGAAGAAACTTGAAAATTCCTAAGCCAAGAGGGAGCTTAGGTACATTCCTTTATTGAAATATGTCCTCCCTATTTGAGAGGGAGAGAGGGACACATCATTGTGGTCTTCACCTGGGAAGATAGAATGGAGTATTGGGTAATTATTTGGAATCCAATACTCTTTGAGGATGAGATAGGGCATCCAATAAAAGGGTGGTTGTGGATGACCAATATTATTTTAGGGTTGGGGAGTCCAAGATAAGAATAGTCCTCATGGAACACACGCTAAGAACTCGGGTAGGGGATGTTCCGAGAGAGACAATGATGAGAGTGTCTATAAATCATTGGTCTCGCCAACATTGAGCTTAGATCTTGTGGAGAGATGGAGTTGTTAGTTAAGGCCTTACTATTTAACAATGTTGGTTGATATAATGATATACAAATGAGTTACCAATCTGAATTCTTCTTATGAGAAATTCTTCAAATTAAGAATGTCCAAGTAACATTATGAATACCCCCTAGTTAAAAGGGAGTGTTGAAAAGTGTAACTAGGTTTGGTCTTCATAATGACATGTAATTATGATTTTATGTAATGAGATGTAAAGAAGAAGAAAAAATAAATTATTGTATTACTTGCTTCATGGGTTTCATGACCAAGAGATTTTATTTTTGAGTCAAGACTCCCATTGAGAGTCTTTAGGAATTATTTTTCATCTATTCATAAAATCTTATATTCATTATCTTGTAATGAAGTCATGTTACACTTTGTAAAAGGTCAAATTTGTCTATGTAAATTGTCGTCCAAGACCTTGTCACTTATCCTCTTCAAGTCAGCTTACAATGAAGAAGGAACTTGCTAGAACATGTCGACTTCTCTACTTGAGATCACATCGGCTTAAGGGACATGTAAATATGTGTATAAGTAGCTACACTTAGTCTCACTTAGAGGCAATAAACTCGAAAAACATTCGATCAAGAAGAAATGGTAAGTAGAGCCTAGCATCAGAAGTACAAAAAGGGAATAACGAAGGAGAGAGAAGTTTCTGGGTATAGTGGAGAAGAGTTTCTTTTGGGAAAGCGAAGGAGAGTTTCTTCTAGGCTAGTGAAGGAGGTTTCTTCAGGGATAGCGAAGGAAGAATTATTCTGGGGTTAGCGAAGGAATGGTTCTTCTGGGATACTTGTTTAGTGTGCAACATAAGAAGGACCAAAGGCATTAAGAGAAGATCAAATAAGAAGTATAAATCTCTCTTAAGGAGACTAGGGTTTCTGATATAGGATAAACCTAAGAGATCAAGATTCTATGGGTAACTGAGATAGAAACCGAGATTCTCCAGAGGAGACCAGTGAAATCCTAGAGACCTAGATTCTCTAGAGGAAGCAGAGAAGGAGAAGTGTGAAGGATAGAGATCGAGTTTCTCTAGAAGAAGTCAAGGAGAGCAGTTCGAGATTAAGAAGAAAGTTGAGAAAGGGAAGAGGCAAAGTATCAAGGTTAGTAACAAGGTTCTTGAGGGGATACTAGAGACAAGTGTCTTTTTCATGGTCTTGCTACTCATCAATTGAATATCTAGAAGAATAATTTTGATCGAGTTTTCCTCTCAAGAGATGAGAGGTTTTGGGCCCGACTAACAAGCCTACATACTGTGTCACTTGTCTTTTATTGTGCATATTGGTAATTGTCTTGATGAAAATAACACAATAATAACATAATGAAGAAAAGAATATAATCAAAGAAGTAAAAGTATATCACAAGCAATTATCAAGCAGATAAATCTCTTAACTATTCATGCCCTAGATTTCTCAATAATTTACCCTTTGGTAATTTTATAGGTATATGCTTTTTTTCCTTTTTTTTTAATCAAATAAAGATTTTTGGGGCTTACAAGTTTAAGTTATATACTCTATATAGAATTCAAAAAAACAATTTAAACAATGAAAAATTGAGCGTTATATTTTGCACTCTAATTGAAGTTTGCACGTGAAGAAATTTGATCCATCTTGACTCATGTTAGATGATCCATGATTAAGATGGATCTATACTAAT
>APFE031240009.1:59386-86027 GCA_000404065.3 Pinus taeda | reverse complement strand
GGTGGAGAAGCTGATGGAAGAATACAAGGTCAAGCACATAAAATCTACTCCTTACCATCCGCAAGCAAATGGTCAAGTAGAGTCCACAAACAAAGTTATTGAAGGCATCATTACCAAGACTGTTCATCTACACAGAAGAGATTGGGTAGAAAGGCTTCTTGAAGCCTTATGGGCCTACAGAACTACATGGAGGAACACAACAGGACATTATCCCTATGAACTTGTTTATGGGAAAGAAGTTCTGCTCCCCATTCAGTTCCAAGTTAGAACCTTCAAGATGACAATTCAATTGGGAATGGATCTGTCAGAAGCTCAAAAGCATAGAACAGAGCAGTTGAATGAACTAGATGAGATCAGACAAGAAGCAATCTTAAGAACTGATCTAGTTCAATATCAAAGAGTTAAGTGGCATGACAAATACATCAAGGAGAAAAATTTTCAAGAAGGAGATTGGGCATTGCTATTTGATTCCAAGTTCAAAGATTTCAAAGGTAAATTTCGGACTCATTGGCTTGGGCCATATGAGATTGACAACGTCTTTAGCAATGGAGCGGTAAGAATCAAAACCATGGATGAGTATCAAACTTCTCTCATTGTGAATGGTCACAGATTGAAGATCTATCATAAGCCACTCTCAAAGGAGGAACTTGTCAAATATTTCAAGATAATTCTGCAATTAGGCTGGTGAAGAAGAATCCTTCTTCTCCACCAGCCTAGTCTTTGTTCCTTTCATTGTTTCTTAAAAAAAGAAAAATAAATAAAAATAAATAAATAAATAAATAAATTGTATAAGCCTGAAAACCAATCTCTGATTGGCAGTCTTATACAGAAAATACAGGGCGGAAAATCAGAAACTTCTGACGCCCTATATTTTGCAAAAAGTCCTTTCATTTTCATTCATAGTTGTTCCATTTCATGTCACTTCACTTCATTTCATTTCATTCCATTTCATCATCACATTCCGCCAATAAAAGCCCTTTCATGTCCAGTTTTCATATATCATTCATTCAATCATCATTCATTTCCATCCATCTCCATTTAGTTATATGTTCACTGTGTCAGTTTCCGCAGTTGAATACTGATTCCGCAGCTGATTGTTGATTCCGTAGCTAATACTCTATTACTCAGTAGTGACAGTTAGATGTTAGCCAAACAATGATGAGAACCAAATTCAGGTATGGAAGAGGAAGATATTTTGAAGATGTTAGCACCTAAAGCACCAACAAGAAGCAACCAATCAAAGGTCAAAAACGGAAGTGGTAAGATTCTAAGGTACGAGAAAAATCCATTTCAAATAGCATTTTAAAGCACATAATCTATATAGTTGTGAAATCACCGGCTCCATTATGTGTAATGATTCACATCGATAGCTTTCATAACTCCTCCATGACCTTTGCATAATTCCACCACGAACTCCGCATCAATTTCTAATGGCCTCATGATCTGCCTCCGATTCTAACTCATACTTAATTGTACGATGGCATTCCACCTGTTGAACCGGGTAATTATGAAGACGTAATCTATTTGACCACGAATCTTCTCTGCCGCACAAATCCGCAGTCATTTTATGAACATGCTAACATCCACTCCGCAACCTTTTAATTCAAAATTCTGCTGGACTCACTCTGTTTCCATATTCTTCCATTGAAGTTGCGTTTGTTAATTCTGGCCTGATTATACAAGCCTTCGCTCTGAGAACTCATTTTCACTACATGTTCTATGTTCTTTCATTTACAACTACTGGTTTTCTCCACAATCCTTCTCCATCTTCTGCTCACATAACCGTTTCACCTTCGTGAATCCATCACTTACAGTCTATCACTCACAGAGGTATTTTTAAGGCAGGAGGAAGGAATGGGCCTTCTGGTAAGAACAGAGTCAGACGGGCCTAAATTCATAGAGGGTTATCCACAGTTAAAAGCATATTAAGGAAAGCACAGTGGCTGCAATTTATCTAGAAATTCAGAGGTTACAATAAAGATGTCACAAAGACATTTGCAAGGTATTTTAACGACGTGGAAGTTGAGGTTGGAGATCTTAAATTTTCAGTCACAGAGGCATCCATTGCAGCAGCAACGGAGCTCCCACAGGAGGGGGAACAGTGGTTCAAAAACAAAGACTTTGATGAGAGGGTCTGGAGGATTATTTTGCGTAACCCAAGTATGGATATAACCGTTTTCAAACATGGAATCCCTGTTTCTGCTCTAGAGGAAAAGTGGACTAGTTTATTATTGATAATTCAGAAGTTTATTACATGTGAAGGATAGCTTGGGTCCATGTACATGTACCACATCAGGTAACTAATGAATTTTCTGGAAAATCAAACCATCAATTTGCCTTATTTCCTGTTGAGTAGCCTGAAAAATATTTCCACAACTGTACAAAAGAATCTGGATGATGTAGAGCCTCACCTTTGCCATCACGACCTTGTTAAAATTATGATTGAAAAACAATTAAAGGAAAGAAAGGACACTTGGGAACAATTCTTGATTAGAAACTTCTTTCAGGACCCACTTGAAACACCTGAAGGTAGCTCAACAAGGAAAAGTAGGAGAAGGAAAACAAGTGTGAACATTCAGGATACTCCTACTGACATAGCTAAAGAAACTAGTAAGGAAGAAAAGCTATCTGAAAGTAGGAAAGAAAGAACTGAGGTTAGGAAGCAAGTGAAACTAAAGGGGAAAAGAAATATTGAAGCTGCCTATCAAATCCTAGAACCTTCCTCAGAATAGGATCAAATACTTTTGGAAAAACTAATCTACCTTAAGGAACAATCAGCGACAACAAAGGGAAAAGGGAAAGAAAAACAGAGTGTAGAGAAAGGAGACACCAGCTCACAGAATATAAGGAGGAGCTCTAGACTTAAAGGTAAACTGAAGAAAGTACAAACTAAATGGGCCCACTTCATAGAATTAGGAGGGGAAACACCAGAACAGTCTCCAACAATCCCTCCTGACCATAGCCCACAACATTCTCCTTTTTCTCAACCAGATTTTGAGATTAGTCCTTCTCAACTAGATTTTGGGGTCAGTCCAAGAAAGGCTACACCTGAAATAGATCCAACCCAGCAAGAAATGTATGATTTTATTGAATCGTTGGAGAAGAAAGCAACAAATCAAGGCACTTCATCTACTCAGCCTAATATAGCCCAGGAAGTTTAATCCAATCATAAAACAAGAAGTTTTTGAACTGGAAGTCCGGAATAGACACATCAAAAGGGAAAATGAAACATTGAAAGAACATAGTAGGTTGGATAAAATTATCCATGACAACACCATGTTGCATCTTGGGTTGTGGCAGAAGAAAAATAGGAAATTGAAGAAAAAGAGCAGGAGGTTGAGTAGAGCCCTTATCAACCTCAAATACAGGTGCCTAATGAGGAAGCCTAGGATGACAGTGGTACCAAGGAAGAAGAAAAGAAGGCTGGATGTATTATCAGAGGTCTCAGGACAAATTAATTGAAGGGAGGATGGTCACAGTTTTAGTTGCATGAGGACATGCAACACCTTCACAGTGGGGGTATGTTGAGCCCTAAAACTACCTCTCTTCTACATACTTTCCTAGACCTTTTTCCCACACCAGTGCCTCAGAAGATAGCAAAGACCATTACATATTGATTCTAAGAGTGCATTTAAGTGGTTTTCTAACTATATTTTTGTGTTTGCTATGTGATTTAGATTTTGCTCATTAGCTGCAGAATGTAGCCACTTTCCGTAGTTGACTCGTGATTCCACAATCGTTTTTATTGATCTATAGGTCATAGGTGTCAACAAGTAAAACGAGGCATGTGGGTAGTTTAGGAATGATTTGGACATGGACCAGGTCCTATCTGTTCAGTCAAATTCGTAAAGGGAAGCCTTGGTTAAACGAAGGTCAAACAAGGAGTCCTACACCAAACAGGTCTCTGTTTTCAGCATGTGAAAGGTCCTGTTAGCTTCCTGCTGTAGCAGGTTACTCATATTTCATGATTGAAATTTTACAGGCCAAATATGTCGTACTTTGCATGCTGCAATGCTCCATATTTTCTTAACAGTCTCCAAGCGAAGAAGGCTACTCAGAGTTCATTCAATTGCCTTCTAAGTTTTGAGAAAGTTATTCTGGTATCGCCAATTTTCAGTTAAAGGGAGGTCCAAACAGCTTAATCTTGGTCTCCTTAGGTTTAAATTTCCTGTTTTAGAATATAGAGAATGTAAATCTGTCCAAACAGTTTAATCTTGGCAGATTCTTAGATAAGTAGAGAAGCAAAGGAGCCCAACAGTTTAATCTGGGCCCTTATAAGAAATAAGGGTAGTCTGTAGATAGGAAAGCATGAAAAGAGAAAAATGGAATGATGGGTTTGCAAGTCTAAGTGCACCCAAATCAAAAGAAGAAAAAATGCTAGGTAAGTAGGCTGGGTAGGTAGTTCCGAGGTTGCTGAAACCTAATTACTGATCAGTTCCAGATTTCCAGGTGTCATCTTTACTCAGGACACAATCAGTAGGCAGTTCTATGCGAGAAGCTCAAAAGAGGTATAACTAACTCCCCTTCTCCACTTTCCCCAATCATTAACTAACTTCCCTAAAAGAGGTCAAGATCTGCTTGATACCTCTTAAGTTTCATCATTTTCATAGCAGTAACTTGAGTAAAGATCTGCTTTACTCAAAGTTGTTCCATACTTTCTCTAAAGAATGGTTCTACACCCTTGTAACGACCTAAGCTCTCCTGAACTTAGCGCTTTCTTACCATCTCCATATCAACCACTAACACTATTATTTAGCTCCCTATATTTTCCCATCCCCTTACTAATACTATGTAAATCTTCCCCTATGTATTATCCCTCCCCCTGGTTGAAAATTAACCATAAGTACCCTTGGGAATTGCTCAGTTTACTTGAAACTTAGCAAGAACCCTCACCCTTCAAACCATCTTGCAAATACAATGGACTCCTTCCAGAGTATAAACTCCCTCTGAGGTGATCGGACCCCTTCCGAAACCTCAATCGCCTTTCGCACCCACTTACTCACTCCTTTTTCGACCTCAACAAACCCCTTGCCGACTTCCTTAACACTCCGCAGACCCTTAAAATCCAGATCGCATCGCAAGATCACAGTTTCCTCTCCATGCAAGTCATGACCCATCCGTCACCACCCGACGCGATATCGCGATATCGGGGGTCAGCAGTCGCAAGCGCCAAATGTCCAACTCAAACACCCTCCGTTCCCCGCCGATGCAATATTGCGATCGCATCGGAGCTAGTTCATTGCATCACCTTCAGTATCAGCACCTCGCCATGTCATTTTGTACCAGGGACCCACCACAGCTGACGTCATCCGCCGTACAGCCGACGCCATGCTGACGTCAGCAGCCAGAAAGCCGAAACTTCGCGCAGGAAGAAAAATCGCACTTCGGAGCTCCAGATCAAGAAACAGAGGCAGTTTTCGATGCGCGATTAGCGCGAAGCACTAATCGCGCATCGCTACGGGAAATAGGCCATTTCGAGGAATCTTCTGATTCCTGAGCCCATTGCGCGCCGAAAAAGCCCGAAAATCACCCGATCGTGCCTAAAAGGATCCAGTTTAAAGACAGCAGCAGATGAATCACAGAGTTAAAGTGTATCAGATCAAATCATCAGGCATCAAGCGTGTCAAAGAGTATCAGTCGACGGCAGAAGCCATCAATGTAGCGGCAAAGAGTATCAGCAAATATCTTGAGCAGCGGCCTGAAGCATGGGAAAATCTAATATCTTCCAGCAGATTCATAGAATGAGGGAGAAACTACTTGAAGCTCTCAAATCGTAATTATTGCACATTCAATTCACACCAGAGCCAAACTGCAGTTCCCAAAGCACAATCATTCCAGCAGCACCGCATCTAGCCCCCAAGGGCCACTTCGTCACCTGTTCCGATTCAGCTGCCCCCAGCGCAGCCAAAAAGATTTACTTGCATTTAATTCCAGTAACACTTAGATTTTTGAAGAGTTTTCTAAGTAGACCTGTCGAGGTCATTTGTAATGATGTCTTTCCGATATTTTGCTTATAAAAACCACCCTGAGCAATGTTGTGAGGGGTTGGTTGGTTGGTAGTAGTTGTTGGTCAGTTTTCTTTCCAGCAATTTCTCCGAGCAGAGACTCGCACTGTAACAGTCATAATTTCCATAATCAAAGATTGCTGAAAGCATGGATTGCAAAACTACTTGATGTTTTCTCTTGGCCAAGGAATGATCACGGAATTCCTGTGCTTCTACATGATCCAATAAGTGTTCCTCTCCTCTGTTTAATTTTATGTTTTTTACCACCTTTCCGCCTTTCTAAATTGTAGGAAAAAAGAATAGCTTGAGATTTGTTTCATTACACCTTAAGTTCAATTTCTGCATTTCTCAATGTTTTCTTCAGAAACAGTTATGAACTTGTATTCTTAAATGATTTGGTTTACGCTGTTTCTTTCACATATGAGTGCATGTCTTAGGAATTCTTAACTGCTCCTGGATCCCATTCATCCATTTCTCCCCTTTGTCAGCATGATGAAATGATTCTCCTTTGCCTTTCATCCCTGATGTTCACTCCATACTTTCAGCAGACAGAAAATTTTATCCTGTGTGGCTATCCCACTCCGTATCCCCTTGTGACCAAGAAAACGCTCGCAAGCCTCAATCTGTGACTCCATGCCCAATGGTTCGAAACTTATCACACCTTACCGTGCCTCTTTGTTCGAGAATCCTACCTTCTTTCCAATCACAATCAACACTCCCTTGAGGTCAGAAAGCTAGCCTAAAATCATCAACTAAGGTTGAATCAAAAGGAGAGAGCCCTCTCCGATTGCAGGTGGGCTAGAACCTGCAATCAGAAGATTGGTTTGTGGTTACCTCGGTTGTATCCCTATTAGGAGCCTAGGGACAACCTGAGTGATAACAGGTAGCTCACTCTTGAACATGACACTTTATGCTTTGAGTCGGGTTGCGATATCCTCCTTTTGTCATTGACTTTCCTAGGTTGGGCCATTCATTTTCGCCTTCCATTTGATCTCTGCCACGTTATCATGACCACATCCTATGGATCCAAAAGCTGCCAAACTCCGGAGTCATGTCGTTGATTTTTTCAAGAGTAAGTCCTTCTGAAGTTACAGTTACGCTTGATTCTTTGTATCATCTGAAATCATTGCATCCATTTATCTCGTGTCGATGGTGTGGGATACATCATGGCCCTTCTTCGACACAGTCGCTTCATGTTGACTTCAGCTCATTATCTAGGAAGTTGGATGAGAGACTCCCTTCCAGTACCTTAGAGCTTGCATGCCCTAATGGCAAGTTCTTCACAATTGACGACAAGTTCACATCATTGACTTTCGATCAGGTGATTTCATGAGTGTTCGACTTCGTTCCTTTATTCACATTCCGTGGACTGTGCTGCTAGTACCTTGAGAGCCATTGTCATTATTGTTGGTTTCTCTCGTGCTTGTTGATGGTTCACATCATTGATCAGTAATCAAGCGACTTTCTAGCATGTTCGATTTCAACACACTCATTCACATGTTAGGATTTGTACTTTGATCGGGTCGTGTTGGAGCGTAAGACCCTAGGATCAAATTATAGAAGTTCAGTTTGCAAGGTGATGTGAAATGATCATGTTGATATACATGTTTCTTTCAGATGGATGGCTACGACCATACCATGACTTGTTATATGTGATCCTTCTTATTATTGGATGGTTGCGACCATACCTTGGTTTCGATATGATCCTCTCTATTGGATGGTTTTGCCCATGCCTTGGATCCATTTACGTGATCATTCTCTATATGGCTGCATCCATACCACGATTCATGTAGCATTTATCATATTTTTCAGTGATGTATATGTATCTATGCTTGCTTACAAGTTTTCCGACGATGAACTCCAGTTCCCCACATCTATTTGTAAATCATTTCACCCCTCACTTTAGTTCATCCTTCACGCTTTAGGGGGCATCTGTTACACAACATTTTTTCAATGTCCCTGTACTCCCCGTTCCACTATCCTGTAGGACCTCTACAATGAACCCTACATTCTTCCCCATCATGAAGAAACTCACATTATGTCCCTCTTCATGAGCAGAACAATTCCCTTTTGCATCATTTCCCAAGAATATTCCTTTTACCCCAATTTACAAGACCGACGCTAATGACCAATTTCCTCCTTGTGCCAATTTACAGAGATTAAAACCAAGACTAGTGCCGTGCAATGCTACTAAGCCTTTTCTCAGTCACGCCAATCCTCTTTTGGCATGTTTTTTAAATATGGAGTCGAAGCTTCCCAGTCTAGAAGCTTCGTAACGGAAATCTGGTAAATGGTTGGGCTGGATGGAGCCAATGAAGTCAGTTTGGGCTCCTTTACCCTATTATGATGGAGAAAACCCAAGAGATAAAGCCTTCTCCCATGATAAGAGGAACCATCTCCACTCCATCCAAACTATATAAACCCCTCCTTTTACAAGCTAAAATAGTTTCAGTCTTAGTATTTTTGGAGCTTGAATAATCAGCAAGACATCTATAGCTTGTAGCTCTCTAGTTTATTTTTCAGGGAGAATATTTTGGTTTGTTTGGTTTGAGACTAAAGGGAAAAATCCTTAAAACTTCCATTGTTGCGGCTATCCATGAGATGCTAGTAGAAGTGTGGGAACCCGAATACGTCAAAGGAGACCAGCAACGTCAAGGCATTGGTTGTAATCTCCTTTTGAACTTATATGAATACAAATATTGATTGATTTCCTACATTAAAGTGTTATCTTACATTTGATGGCTTAATGTTCCTTTACCTATTAAGTAGGCTGAATGAAATTTGTATGCTATCATGTTTGTTTTTATTGTTTTTTTGCTTCTTTCAGGTATTCGAAGGAAGGAAACGAAAAGTAGCTAGAGTAAGCAAGAAGGATCATCCACCAAGTGGAATAGAATTCTAAGAGGTAGGCCCTATTATTTGATTCTAGCTTAAGTAAGTTTTCCATAGATTGTTTGTTTGTGGCTAGACTCGCTCTCTCGGGCTAGAGGAATTTTTTGTGTCCGCAGTGAGAATTTACCTACACCACAGGGCCAAGCTACATAAGGATATGAAGATCAAAGTACTTGGGGTGCGCAAGTGATGGATATTTCATGAGTAGTTAGATCTGATGCAAGTGTGCATATAATGGGCTATTAATGAATAATTTGATCTAAAACTAATTATCCACTCGGGAGTTTGATTATGGATTAGATCCAACAGATCTGAAATGACTGCATTGATAATAGATGATTTGATATGTAATATTTATGTCTGACACATGTTTTATTATGTATGCCAAGAGATGGTTTTGTTCTGAAGTTATGATGTTCAGTGAAGCTCTAAGTCAATAGATTCATATCTATATGTGAGTTTGATAGCCTAAAAGGTGCAGACATATGCAATTTTAATGATGAATGAAAATGATTCAATTTTAGGGTTCAAAGTTTTGAGATCTATATGCATGATTCTTCAATTCGCGTATACACGTGGATTTGCTAAAGTAAAGTAGCATATATATTCTTACATTTTATTGATTAGGTTTTTTAGTTGGTTCAGTGAGTTTATGCAGTGCTTGGATTCAGTATTGGTATTCTGGTTATGGTGATCTAACTTCTTTGGTTGTTTTAGAATAAGTTGATTGATTTGGGCCTCGGTTGGTTTAGTGATTGGTTGATTCAGTTTTTTGATTTAGTGATCAATTTTAGTTTTGATATTTGGTATTGGGCTTAAATGATGGTAGTGGGTCCAATTTGAAAATTTGATGAAACATTGCCTACATATTTGATGTTTTGATTCAAGTGGATCTAGTGTGAAAATCTAAAAAATGCATTCCACGGTTGTGTTGAGGGTTGGAGCCTTTAGTAAGGGAGTCAAAACTTCCTTCTAGTGGTAGCTGGTAAATCAAATCAGTGGGTAGTAGCACCCTTCCAATGGGTTCCAGTAAATGAGATCAGGGGGTTGGAGCTCCCGTCCAGTGGGTGCTGGAGAACAAGATAAGGTTGTAGTCTTCTGCAGGTGGGATCCTTGGTGTTGGTATTAGTCTATGCCAGTACAAGATTGTAAGAAGTATTTCTTTATAATAAAAAGAATATAGAGATGACATCAATGGTGGTTTTTTGCTACATTAGGTTTCCACCTAAAAATCTTGGTGTTCATGTGTGTTGATGTGTTCCTTATGTGTCATGGTTTATTCTATTCTTAAAGCACATGGTTACTATTTAATCAATGCCTAATGAAGTATTGATACACTGGTTCAGGTTAAACAGATGATGCATTAACTAAATATTTAATTAACTGGAGATACACTACTTTTTTGCATAACATTCATGTACATGCCAGGTTTGCTTCATTATAGTCATGTACATAAATATGGATAAGAAAAGAAAAGTTTAAGTGAGTTTTAAAATATTGATTCACCCCCGCTCTCAGTATTTTTCTCAACATAACTTAGGATATACACTTATGGACTGTTTCAACCAAGTCAAGACATGTCCCAATAGTTCTTGTACATGCCCAAGACCTGTGGCCCTATTCCACAAAAATACACTCTTAAAACAAGCCCAAACTCGTGCTCCTAGCCTTCTTCGTCCTCCCTTAATATCGTTGTCCAATCGCAGAGGTGTTCTTTGATATTGATGCACTTAGGATGTGTAAAATAAATCAAAACTCAACTCTTATTTATGTCCAATAAGATGTCTCAAATGAATTTGTCAAGAGGGCTAAACTAGCCCTAGCCGACATGCTTCCTTGACAAATTAACCCACACATAACTTCAAAAATTCACAACTCCATTTCTAAAACTCAGAATCGGGTGATCTTCATTACATCAGATTCATCTCAACGAGAGTTGTCATCCTCATCCATCACATGTCAAAATGTGCCCATGGTTTTGTCCCAAATCACGATGGGTGAAAAACCCCAAGCTTGGGTTCCAAGCCTACAAGTGACCCTTGTAGTGCTCTACCCTCCAAACCCTAAACCTTAGGGCTTGGATTACATCCTAAGCTACTCAAAACTCAATACAACCACCCTCCCGTGAGGTAGAACAACTGATAGACATTACAGTTCAAGTGGAAGAATAATACCTCCACTCCGAAACACCGAACGATACTCCATCAGGTCGGACCTCCCAACTATAATCAAAACAACCTCATACCAACAAGACTTATGCCAAATATAAAAATATATTAGGGTCATCAAAGTGGCCACACAACTTCCTATATTGGTGCTCGAGGCTGGTGGTTACTAGGAGGAAGAAATTTAACTCAAAACTATGGCATTGGTCAGCAGATGGGTTTATGGAAACTTGAACGAAATACAGATGGGAAAATTAATGGATACATGGTGGCTTCCCATTATTAAATACTAACCTCACATCAAAACACTCCAAAATGGTTGGTTCAAATTCTATTTCAAATCTCTGGAGGATGCAACCCAAATTGCAGAATGTCGTTGGGTTCAAGGGAAGGGATACCTATCCATACAACAATGGTCATTCATATTCGATCTAGTCACGGAGATGCCAAGAAGGAACATAATATGGATGAAGTTGGGCTTTCCCCTAGAATTATGGACCAGGAAAGAAATCTCAAATATTGAAAACACTTTTGGAAATATCTACTACTTATATGAGTGATGTCTAAGGGAAACGCATAAGAACACAACGTGGGTACTAGTTGAGAAAACATTTACAGGGGGACTTCCTTAATATATTGACATATACTAGGGGCCATGTTCATGAGATAAAATCATCAACTTTAGGGTGGTTCCTTTCAAATCTCTTTGTTTCCATGGGATGGGACACCTAATGTTCAATTGCTCGGAATAAAATCTCTCATCGAAAACCTGCTAGACGAAGTGAGATATTCAAATAAAACAACACAATCCTCTATAAAAGGAAGGTATACACTCTCCTACCTCTCTTAAATCTCCTTCTAGAACCGACAATCACGCACTGAACTTGAATTCCCCATTGATAAACTTCTTGCTCCATATGACTCTACCAGTAAATACACTACCCCAATGTTCCTCTCACATGTTAAAAATAAATCCCCCCACTCCATCAACCCAGTTATAAAATCCTCCTCTCACACCACCTCTCGACCTCTGTCGACCCTACTAAAACAATCTCCCAAAACTCTTGTTCCATCGTTTACTCCCATAACGACTGTTGACCTGGACTATTCCTCCCCCATCAATTTTGGGCTGCTATCTAGGCATACCTTCAACCCATTCTCTGAAGAAATTGAGATGTAAGTCATTAACATAGAGAAACAATTCTTCATGGAGCCACTGACCCTTAAAAGATATTTTTTTGATGTTCGTGATGCTCCACTTTACCTTGCTAAGCAGAAAAATGTCACCACGAGAAGAAAAGCTAGGACCAAATATAAAAAGGTCTCTACTTGCTCTATTTCTCCTATCAACCTTATTAATCAATTTATGGAATCCTTTGTGTTCTAGGCTTACATTTCCCTTGTCTCTCTCTGGGTTGAACATCTAAATGTCAACCTCTCCAAATCTCGAGTTCTTAGAGCAGAGCCACCCGAATTCGACCTTCCATAATGACCATTTTATCACTGAATGTTCAGGGTCTAGGATCAACAACCAAAATATGATCAATATGGAACATAATTGACATTCACAAACCAGGAATTGTGCTACTACAAGAAACTCTAACCTACAGGGAGAAAACTTGGGGATATTTGTCCAAAATATGTCCCAAATGGCACATTTGCACTTCCAACGCCACATGATTATCTGGAGGACTCGCGACTATATGGAATCGATACATCTACAATTTAAAAGCATATAAATCATTTGTGGGACTCCTTATCACTGGAGGTAGACGTGGCTACAGAAACAAGATCCAAATCATAAATATTTATGCATCATGCGACTGTCGAAAAGAATTATGGAATAAGGTCAAACAGAGTGGTCTTCTCAACCTCAGCTCCATAATCCTAACAGGGGACCATAGGTCCAAAAAAAATATGGGGTCACTACAGTCAACCTAATCCATTGGAGGACTACTTCCAAAAAATTTTCAAGGAAAAACACCTCAGGGACTTCATCCCCCATCCTCTTGGACCGACTTGGAAAAATTCTCGTTCATGGATTCATGGCATTGCAAAGTGACTCGACCATTTTATCATCCATGAATACATATCCAACAAGCTGAAGGATCTAAAATCCACCATTATTCCATCAAAGATATCATATCATTTTCCCATTTTGTTTCGTTGGACGAGATCATACCCAGACAGGGCTCCATCGTTCAAATTCAACCATTTTTGTCTTAAAGAAATAGATTATATTGACTTGGTTAAAATTGTCTGGAACATGATTGCAGAGGACCCTCATTCTAGGCAAATGGAAAAAATTAATTTAAAAATTAGAAGGCTCAAAGCAACCACTAAAAGATGGGCGCGAAAAAAAAAACAGGGAGTTCTTGATGGAACTCATAGATATTGAAGCAAAAATTATTGTGTCAGAGGACCCCAATGACCCAGGATACTTCTCTGCTACACGAAAAATAGAAATCTTACAACTAGAAGGCTGCAAATAAAAAATACTACTCTGATAGGCTAAAGCACTAGAACCGAAAAGCCACATAATGTGGATTCAGGATGGAGATAAAATAACAAATTTTTTCACAATCAGATTACATGCAGGAAAAATAAAAAATTATATTTGGAGCATCAAATCAGACTTTGGAAACCTGCATATATATCATAAAGACATAGAAGGGGAGGCATTTAGGCACTTCAATGAAATCTACCAAGCAAGGGTTGAGGAATCCTTCAACAAACAATTGGAACAATGTGACTTCTACCCTACTACGACTGACAAGGAAGCCCTTGAGTATATTGAACACCCAATCACAAAGGAGGAAGTCATCTTTGTTTTGAAATAATTGGGAAGAGGAAAAAGTCCCAGTCCTGATGGATGGACCACATAGCTATTCCTAAACTTCTAAGATATTATGATCGATGAGCTCACTGATATGGTGGAAGAATCTAGAATCATGGTTGGCTTTCCGGTGCCACCAATGCCACCTTCATTTCCCTTATCCCAAAGATTAACAAGTTTGGCTCTTTCTCAATTTCTGCCCTATATCTTTGTGCAACACCATCTATAAAGTCATATCCAAAACCATATCCAATTGGCTCAAACCCTTCCTATCCATGTATATCACAACTGAACAATTTAGTTTCTTAAAACAACACCAGATACATGATGTCGTTTATATAGCCGAAGAATGTATCAATTCCATTAAATCCCATGAACTGGATGGCTGCCTCATGAAAATCGATTTTCTCAAATCCTTCGACTGCGTAGACTGGGAACTCCTCTAGATGACCTTGCGAAAGATTGGCTTTGGCTCCACCATGATTAGATGGATACAATCATGTGTCAAATGAGCCTCCTTTCCCATAATTATCAACAAACTTCCCACTGAATTTTTCATGGCCTCATGTGGCCTTTGGCAGGGTTGTGCCTTGTCTCCCCTCTTATTTATCACCATCATGGATGACCTTAGTAGACTATTCAATGCTGCCAGTAACTATGGGCTAATCTCTGGGTGTTTGATTGCCAACTCGATCCCTATCATCCACTTACTTTTTTTGGATGATATTCTAACCATGGGGAAATCCAATCCACAGGAATGGCTCGATATTTTTGAGAGTTTGTAGGATTTTGGAACTGCATATGGGCTTCTCATGGATAAGTCCAAATCCTGACTCATATCCGACAACCCAGAGGTAGAATCATCCTTAGACATTGCAAACCGCTTTGGATTCATAGTGCATCACATGGACATGGGACTCACATATCTTTGATTCAAATTGAAGTTGCTAGGATACAAGATCAAAGATTGGGACTTGCTCCTCAACAAAAGAAAAAGAAAAACTAACCCACTCGTCCCAGAAGTGGATAACATTGGCATATGTTTTATCCTCATCAAATCAATCCTCAACGACATTCTAATTTACTAGATGCATATATAAAAACTACCAAAGGGCACCATTCGGAAAATTAACTCCATTTTGACCAAATTTCTATGCGAAAGACCGAAATCTGCTAGAAAATTCCACTTTGCCAAATTGGATTCAATTTCCCACCTTGTCAAACTTAGTGGCTAAACTATTAAAGACCCTGCCTCCTTCAAATTAACATTGTTATTAAAAAAAATTGGAGGGATGTGCGACATGAGGATCTATGGCAATGCGTCATCTCTGCAAAATGTCTTCAAAATATGGGCTTCTACACTTGGCTTCAAAATGGTTCTTTGGTACCTTCTCAAATATCATGTCCTTGGCGTAGTATTCTCCCTTATAAGCATTGGTACTTTGGTTAACTTCATTGGTCCATTGGCTTGGGATCTTCCCCCAAGGTCAGATTGGACTCAATTGTTGGGATGAATGGTACACATCTCTTATCCCCGACCCTAATCACAACTCTACATTATATTGGTTATCATGTTCTCAAGGATATTGTTGTTTCTCTTTCTACACTCACTAGAAAGATGCTGCAAAGATCTCTCTGCCATCCCATCTAAGTCAGGAATGGCCAAATTATATCACTAACTTGAAATTTTCTTAGATCATTATTTCAACTGTTGAAGACTGTCTTATATGGGCCAGTGGATGACAATTAGACAAAGTCACTATCAAAGAGGCTTACTTCCCTATTACTCTACCTCCTTTCCCAAATATACTTCACCCTTGGTTCGCTAGGGTTTGGAAATAGAACTTTGAACTCAAGATGAAATTTTTTTCTTGGCTACTGGTTCCCAATCGTATCCTCACTTGGGAGAACCTCATTAAGAGGGGTTTTCAGGGACCGGGACAATGTTGCCTATGCAACTCACATGTAGAGGACATTAACAGCCTTTTCAACAATTGTGCTTTCACTACATCAGTTTGGATGGATCTACTACACTCATTAGAGGATCCGCCATCCTAGGACCGCTCCAACATTTCCTCATGTCTTCACAGTTGGACATTAGACTCCCAATTCCACTAGACATTGGTTTTCTTCATCATCTAGGGTATTTGGAAGTCTCTGAATGCTCTTATATTAAAAAATGAGCAGCCTAATATGCGGCATGCATAATGAAATATTATTACCTATCATCAAGAGTTTTATGCTCCCCCATCTCACAACAACCTGCATATTCCTCCACCTTGCAACATTTGGGAGTCATTCCCGGTTGGATTATTTGATGGGGCCTCTTCCTTCAACATGTGCAGATGTGGAATGGTTATTTTCATTGATGCAATATACTCATTCTTTTTTCATTGGCATGGTGGGTCTAGTACCAATAGGCAAGTTGAGATCCTTCCCATATGGGGAATTATACATTGTGCTAATTGGCTCAGACTTCGGGAGATCACTATTTTTGGAGACTCCAAAGTTGTCACTGATTGGATAATGGATTTGGTTCATTTCACTCTTCATCCCTTAATAACTGGAAATCCAAAACTAAATAATTGATCTAAGAGTTTTGATCCATCACCATTTCCCACATATACATGTGACAAAATGGGGTTGTAGATTGACTATCTAAGGGTAGTTGCTGTTCGGATCACAATAGAGTATACTATCAATCATTTCTGAATAATTTTCTTCTTAATTCGGGACATATCAACATCTAAACAGACTCTCAGATGGCTTGTAATTTCACCAAAATTCTCAACAAATATCTCACATATTCGATATCACTAAGGGAGATCGAATGAACAACAAAGATACTCTATTTTGCATAAGAGGATGCAGAAATTTCCAGGTTACTGACATAGCTATCATCGGTATCTACCTTCAAGAGGAGGGTATTTTGTTATTGCAGGTTATTTGATCCAAAAATCTCACAGGGGAAAACACCTGTTTGACTGGTGCTACTGCTCCATCAACTCTCATTTATTGTTATCCATAAGGAGATCGTAGAGTGATTTTAAATTGTATGCCTCAAAGGTTTATCTTGGATCCTCCTTATCCAAAGGACAATGTATTTCCTTTACATCTAGTAATAGAAACATTTTTTTTCTCTTTGAAAAATGGTGGTCAATTTTCATTAATCTTGTCCTAATGAATGAGTGTATTGAAGGTTCGCATGGTGATCCCTCAACAATACGCCAATTACATTTGGAAGTAATCCATATATTCATATAGCTCTTTGCGCCCCATAATACTATCTCTACACCAATCACATTTAATTTCATTGCCACAAATTGGGTAGAGAGGGCTTAGCACAAGGACCACATGTTATGGCCAAGGGTGGAGATGAAGTTCTTGTATAACAAAGATCGAAATGTGAGGCTCGACAAACATGATTTATGCTGGGCCTCTCCCTTATGATGTTAGCATGGGGGAGGGGAGTCCCCGCTTAAATCCAAACTATTAATCAACTCCACAAGAATCAACGAAGGTGTTTTTAGTAGGACCCCCACTGTGATGTCAGCGAGGAAGGGGTGAGCCACCACACACTAGATTAAGTCCGAGAGTGAAAGCACCCCCTTGGTCAGATCATGGAGCGGGGGTGGTAGGTAGCACTTTCAATGTACTCCATTGATCTAACTCATCAACTTGATTCGTTGTATGAGTGGTGGATCTAGGTGTGGTCCTTTACGGATAGATGGGTGTCGTGGCATGTAGGGATGTTTGGTCAATACGAAATCCTACATTATGATTAAAATTGTCCTATAGAGTATTTTTAGTCTCATGGACATTAAAAAATCATTCATTCAGTTGTTCATTGTACGTTACATGAATATACCCATTTCAATATGAAAGTACCAAGATACATATAATGTGTATTTAAATATGATTATATTACAAGGTATATATGACAATGATACTAGGTGGAGAGAGAGAGAGAGAGAGAGAGAGAGAGAGAGAGAGAGAGAGAGAGAGAGGTACAATGATGTATTTAAATATGATTATATTACAAGGTATATATGACAATGATACTAGGTGTATAGAGAGAGAGAGATGTACAATGATGAATGGATGCATCAAGGTGATATGCCACACGAATGCCACGTGGAATAAAAATGAGTAAAACTTTAATAAAGAAAAAAATGTAGACTTGAGAGACCAAATGGGTTAAAATTTTATATCACTAGAAGCACATTACCAAGGCAAGTGTGATGGTGGCAACTATTTTTAGTTTTGAGAACTTGAGAGAAATGCAAAGAAAAAAAAAATAAGAAGGTAGATAAAGATGATATCTTAGTAAGCTTTGATGTAGTATCATTGTTTACAAAGATTTTTGTCCTTTTTCATTGGGTTCCATTGTGTATTTATAAGCAGGTTCCCGCTCCTTCTCTCATCATCTTTCATCTTTTGTTCATTTCATTTCTATCTTTCAGAAGTGTCCTGAAGATGGACCCCCGTTGGGGTTCGAAATGTCGACAGACTAAACTGGAAACTGTGGATAATCCGGAACATGAAGGTACAAATATCCCATCCCTCTAATCGTACAAAGGAGTTTGGAGTAGTAAGTGAACAAATCACCGAGCTTAAGGTGGGGTGTTTACAATATCATACACAATATGTATTAGCTTTCATTTGACACACATTATGGATTATTATCCTTAATTTGGTATCAGTTTTCATCACGTAGGTTTTCCCATCGCAATCTAGAAACCATTAAGAATAAAACTAGGTCTATAAGCTTTATTGCTCCTACAGTTCTAGGCATGTTAAAAATTGTAATTTCCACATGGTTAAGGATATAGTGACTTCAACCAATCCCTCAAGGACTATGATAAATTCCTAAGGTGTGAATATAACCATTATTAACTTGTATGATTTATAACACAATAAGCAACACTTCACACAAATACAAGTCTATGTAACAAGATTCAGGTTATAGTGCTACAACATCTCTTATATCACACAAGAACCAAGTTAGGCAATTACCAAAATCACACTTGATGCCAAAATTATCCAGAAAACTCACTAGCCCTCATATACAAGGCTTATAGTTTAATTCTCAGACTTAGATTGCATTCTCTCTTTGTGTAGGAGCATATTCATATGTGTGTATAGTTTCAAATCATTGTGAGTTCTTCCCATTCTAGCTGTTCTGATTAGATTGCAATAAATTATGTAGGTGTTTCACTAATCTAGGTGGATATTGGTGGCCACTCGCCTATTCCACTTGGACCCCCACCATTATTTCTTTTAGTTTTTCAGTTTCCTTAATTGTAGCACAGTTTACTATTTTGGCAGTTTTTCAGATCCTGAACTTCCGAAGCCGTTTTGAGGCCCTAAATGAAGTTTTATTTTTGGAAAAAGGGAAAATGTGATTCTTTGATTGAATTTTTTATTCGAAATTTTTAGTTCTCATATATATCTTACTAACGAGATATCGTGTGCATCAAACAGAAATCGTATGCCAAAGTTATGACCCTGGAAATTGATGTACCAATTTACCCCAATAGGGCCCACAGTTTTGGCGCTTCATCTCCTAGGGTTAGGTTTTTGGATGTTTACGGTTTTCCATTGTTTCTCAATAATAAATAGGCCTTCAAGCCTCATTGTAACACAGTTCAAAGGCATGTAATTTCTACATCGCTTCTCATAGATAAGCTACCATCGCCCGAACTAGTTTGTTTCCATTCTGTATGTAACTATATTTCAGTTCTTGATATTAATTAAATGAATTTTTATTTTTGTCGCATCTTTGTGTTTATGTTTATATGTGTTATGTTGCATTCCTGCATAAATCTGGATCAGTGGTATCAAAGAAATCGTATTTTCCTCTATTTTTATTTGCACGTCCCCAACGAGGTCAAGGTATAAGGAGTTAGGGCTTGAACTGGTTGAACCTTTGCAAGCCCAACCTTGCAAACCCTGATGACCTCCCATGGCGGAAGAAAAGAAATACGAGGGAGTAGGAAATACCTTCAAAATATTGCTCAAAGAATCCCTAGAGTGACAGAGGAACGTGATGATGGATAACTTTGTCCATATCCTTCAATGGATGCCCACAGATGACACATCTTCATCCAGCAGCCATTCTAGAGGCACCACTCCCTTCATGGTACAAATCAACTTTGACACTCCCGTATTTGAATGCCAGACAGATGTAGACATCATAGATAGATGGTTAAATATATTGGAAGGTTATTTTTTCTGTTCACGATTTTTCCAATAGGAAAAATATTACTTTTTCACTCCTCAAAGTCGCCCCCACATCAAGGACTTGTGGGAAACCTACTGTGAGAAGAAAGACGAGAGGGAACCCTCAACGTTTTCAATCACACCCACTTGGAACTCTTTCCGAGACACCATCAAGGAGTAGTATTACCCAGTCAGAAGCTACGAATATAAGTCAAGGTGATCATGTTCTAGGCATATGGTCAATGAATATCCCATCAAAAGAGGAAAATAGGTGAGAGGGGGCCATCCTTGTCTTAGTCCTCAAGAGGATTGAAAGAAACCAACAGAGCTTCCATTGACAAAGGGGGAAATCCAAGGAGAAGAAATGCAGGCTTTTACCCATTTCAAAAATTCTTTTACAAATCCCATTCTCTTGAGTATGAGGAATAAATATGAGCATCTTAATTATCAAACTCATTGGCCAAATCTATTTTGATTGTCATTCCTTTGTCGCTTCTAGACCTTTTGGAGTGAAATACTTATTGGACTAGAAAATTATTATCCATAATTTTCCTTTGGTTAATGAATCCTCCTTGATTTTCTGAGATGCGTTTAGGGAGAAAATGTTGCAATTTTTAAGCCATAATTTTAGTGGTTATTTCGTATGAAAAAATACACAAGGAAATTAGATGAAATCTTTCAAGGGAAGAAGGATTTACCTCTTTTATAACCAGTGCTAGGAAGGAGGAGTTAAGAGCTCCTCCTATTCTTCCCGAATTTTGAACAAATGAGACAATCCTACAAAAGTCAAATTTGATCACCTCCCAGAATTTTTGAAAAAATGAGCTAATAAACCCATCAGGTCCTAATGCCTTATTCGTGTCAAAGGACCAAACCACTTCTCAAATTTATTCCATATATATAGCTTTTAGGAGTTGTGTGTTGATCTCTTGAGTGACTAGATGAGGGGTATGGTACAAAAATTATGATTTCCTATGTGTTGACACCTCTCCTTCTTCATTACAGAATTTTTGAAAGAATAGGGATGCCTCTTCTTTCATTTTAGACGAGTCTAAGATGATGTTTCAATTCACTTGGGCTTGATTGACCCTATTTCAATGATCCCTCATTTTTGTTTACTTATGAAAAAAATCGTATTCTTGTCTCCTATTTTTAACCAAAGGATTCTTGATTTGAGTCTATATCTCTCTTATTATTCTCTTAATTTCTTATGCATGTCTTCGTATATTTATTTTTCTTTGAGAAGTAAATATTTCCTCACTAAAATTTCATCAAATTTCTAAAGAATCTTTGCTTGGGATTAAAGGAGATTAACTCCAGATGATCTATTTTTTGACCGATCTCAGGCCCAATTCTTTATTTCCTCTTTTAGGCCTCTTATTGTTTTCTCCTATATGTATATGGGTGAGCTTGCAATCCATCTATAGCAAGAAATTCTAACCAAAGCTTTGAATTCTACCTCATTCACCCATAGCGGATTAAGTAATGGGCCCTTGTTTTGGAAGCCATTCAATGATCAATTCGACTAGGCAATGATCAAACCCAACCAAGGCTAGATGGGTTGTGGATAATGATAATTGTTGATCCAAAAAATCACTACCAACCAAAAATAAATCTAGCCTAGTTGTTATGAACCCTCACCCGATTCACTAGTTGCTCCATGTATACTTTGATAGTTTAGTTTTCACATCAAAGAGATCTAGCTTAGAAATAAGTTCCTCCATATTTTATTGGAATTGTTCTCTAAGTAAGATTCTTCCTTTCTTCTCCCACTACTGGATAGTTACATTAAATTCCCCCCCTATTATAAGACTATAATGTTGGAGATGATCTTTATTTCCCAAGAGGGATCCCCAACATTCAACTTAGCTTGATAATTTTTGGGCATGTATATATTGGATATGTTGCATTTATTCCCAAATGGAATTTGTATGAGATTTGTGTTGATATATTGTTGTGATTTCTCTTTAGAGAGAAGGCAAAAGAGTGGTGAATACCATATAGTGCATAGACTCCCCGATGCTCCCCTAGATCCTGAGGCTATAGCTCTAAAATTCTTCCATATCCTTTGACATTTAAAGAGACCTTCTTGCTCCTATATTTTGGCCTCTTAGAGAAGAAAACTGTGGGAATTTTGTAATCTTATTAGATTTCTAATCTCTTACCCTTTTTCATTGCCCATCCCCCTACACTTCTTGGAGATTATATCCATTATTTTTAGCTTGTTTAGGCCCCTCCACTAAGGGAGGATCCTACTAGGACACTTTTATTCTAAGTTTTGGGTATTTTATACAAAGGATCATTTATTACTCCCTAAGTACCCCTTTCCTTCTCCCTTTTAGCATGTTCCTATTGTAATTCCCTATTTTATTTTCTTCCTACTTTCTTAGTTGACTTGGTTCTCACAACCGCTTTATCTGCTTATGTTTTTGATTCATCCTCAATTGAGATGATGTTCTAATCGGTATACATCCTTGCCTTTGGATATTTTCATCCGTCTTCATCCACTAACTCTTGTGTCTCTATCACGATTTGGATTTTTTGGGCATATTCAACCTCAAGAAGTCCTTTAGTGTCCATATCTTTCTCTTAATTTTTATTTTCTTCATTCACCCTCTACAACTTCAATTCCTAGGATCAAAAATGGGTTATCATAGTTTGGGTTTTTCTCCTTTGCTTCTCCCACCACCATCGCACTAGGAGCTTTCTTGCAAGGAGGAGGGGAGAGGGTATGTGAGCCTCGCTCCCTCGACCTCGATGAGGGTTCTAGCGTGGTTGATTTTACCTCTTTCTATGAGTTTGATTGTCCCCTTCTTCTTGAGAAGATTACATTCCTTCCTTCTTGGGGCATTTGCAAACAAAATTCCCATATCCATGGAAAAAATGACATTTTAAGAGGATTTGGTCATAATTGGCAGGCTAAATGAAAGACCAAACGTCTAAAGAGAGTTGGAAAGCTTCAAGAAATCCTTTTTTCTATATCAAATTCAACACATATTCATGCAAAAGTGTACAATGATTATCTTACCTTGGCTTTATCGATGTATTTCCATAGGGTGTTTCCAATATTTCATAATGTTTCTTCATTCTAGCAATGAAGGGGAAGATGAGGAACCTTCACCCAAACAAGAACAACGAAAGGGACATCATTTTCATGGTTGAAATCAAAGATCCATTTGTCTA
This sequence comes from Pinus taeda, assembly GCA_000404065.3. Taxonomy (NCBI): domain Eukaryota; kingdom Viridiplantae; phylum Streptophyta; class Pinopsida; order Pinales; family Pinaceae; genus Pinus; species Pinus taeda. The sequence goes on along the minus strand of APFE031240009.1, from coordinate 62,724 downwards.
AATATAGACCATAGCTCCCATGAAATAAGGGCCAATTTTGAATATGAGATCTGTGTCTTCCTTTATCTCAAAGAAGAAGGTATAAGATCCTTTCCCACAAAAGACACTTTCAATCTATCCTTTAACAAGGGGCTTCCAATTTATGTCTACCCATTGGTGGAGAGTTCTTGGGGATGGCCAAATCCCGATGAACTAACCCACTAGTCCTATTAATACAGAATGATAGCTAAGGCTCTATATTTTGCAGTATTGACCTGAACCTTTGGGATGTTCACCATTTTCTTCACAAATATATCTTGTTTATTTCTAGTTGCTTTTAGACTTGACTGTACGAGATATTTGAATGCAATAACTCCAGGTAAAAGACACTGATTAGGGCAAGAGGCAGGAACGATACTAGAGCCTCCCGTAGAAGCATATGCCATAGGGAAAAGCCTATCAGAAAGATGTCGAGGCCCTCTGAGGTTTCAAGTAGTGACAAGCGTAATGTATATTATAGGATGATTAACATATATTAGGATCAACTAATTTTTTTATTAACCTTATAAAATTGAATTAATTACTTTAATACCAATTAATTTATCTTATTAAATAAACTTGAAATAATTACTTTGATTTTTGTTATTTTTTTTTATGATAGCCTTCCTTCAAAATGAAATTTATCAGTTTCTCTTCATACCTATCATTAATATTTATAAGTTAAAAAATTATGGCATTTGATTTTATTACAAATGATTTTTGAATTAAATTTTATTGTTTTCTTACTTAGTTTTCCTAATGTTTTACATTAAAGATATCTAGCTTGGAAATAAGTTCCTTCGTCTTTTCTTGGAATTGTTCTCTCACTAGGCTTCCTCCTTTCTTCTCCCACTAGTGGATATTGACATTAAAGTCCCCTCCTATTATAAGACTAGAATTCTAGAGATGATTATTCTTTCCTAGGAGGGATCCCCAACATTCAACTTTAGCTTGATAATTTTTGGGCATGTATATATTGAATATGTTGCAGATATTCCCAGATGGAATGTGCATGAGGTTGGTGTTGATCCAGTGTTGTGATTTCTCTTCAGAGAGAAGGTGAAAGAGCGATGAAAGACATATATTGCATATGCCCCTCGATGTTCTTCCTCCCCTATTTTGGTCTCTTGGAGAAACATAATGTGAGAATTTTGTAATCTTAGCATATTTTTGATCTCTTATTCCCTTTTTTCATTACCCATACCCCTACAATCCCAGGAGATTATATTCACTATTTATTTATTGTTTTGGCCTCTCCACTAAGGGAGGAGCCCGCTAGGCCATTTTTATTTTGATATTTGGGTATTTTGTATGATGAATTATTTATTACTCCTTGATTGCCCTTTTCCTTCAACTAGGTTTCAACATGTTCTTTCCATTCTTCCCTATTTTATTTTCTTTCTAGTTTCCTAATTGATTTGGTTCTCACCATCTCTCTATTTGCAACTTTTTCTGGTTTGTCCTCAATTGAAATGATGTTTTCATGGGGATCCATCCTTGCCTTTGGATATTTGTATCCATCTTTATCTGTTGACTCTTGCGTCCTCGTCACAATTTGGATTTTTGGGGTGTCTTCAAGCTTAGGCATTCCTTTTGTTTCCATATAGTTCTCTTGGTGTTCATTTTCGTTTTTTTAGTCTTTTGGATGTTGAGATTCACTTTCTTCATCTTCAATTCCAACGATCACAAATGAGTTATCAGAATGTGGGTTTTGGTCCTTTTCTTCTCTCTTTGTCCTCGCATTAGGAGCTTTCTTGCAAGGATGAGGGCAAGGGGGTTTGTGAGCCTTCTTCCCTTGACCTCGATGAGGGTTCTGGCATGGTTGATTTTTCCCCTTCTCTGAGTCTGCCTTATTCTTCTTAAGAAGAGGCCATTCCTTCCTTCTTAGGGAATTGCCTAATAAAATTCCCACATTCATGGCTAAAATGAAATTGGAAGGGGATTTGATCATAATCAATAGGATGAATGAAAGACAAACCATCCAAGGAGACCTCGATAGTTTTAGGAAATCCTCTTTCTAGTTCAAATTCAACACATATTCTTACACAAGTGTACATTGATTCTCTTACCTCGGCTCTGTCGATGTATTTTCCTAGGCCCTTTCCCATATTTCGCAAGGTTTATTCATCCCAACAGTGAAGGGGAGGATGAGGCAACTTCACTCAAATAAGAACAACCAAAAGATTCCATTTTCTTGGTTGAAATCTAAGGTCCATCTATTTAAATAGAGACCCCGAGCTCCCATGAAATAAGGGGTATTCATGAATATGAGATCTTTATCTTCCTTTAGCTCAAATAAGATTGTGTAAAAGCCTTTTCCACAAAAAACACTTTCAATTTGTCCTTTAGAAAGAGGTTTCTAGTCTCAGTCTACCCATTGGTGGAGAGTTCTTGGGTATGGATAGATCCCCATAAACTGACCCACCAATCCCACTTATCCATACCGATAGCTAATGCTCTAGATTTTGCAATATTGACCCGAACCTTTGGAGTTTTCTCCATTTTGTTCACAAATAAATCTTTTTTGTTCTAGTTCCTTTTAGACTTGATTGTACCAGATATTTGAACGCAATATCTCTAGGAAATGATGGTGATTGGGGGAAGAGGAGGGAGGGAGGCCAAAGCCTCCCATAGAAGCGAAGGGCATAGGGAAAACCCTATCAGAAAGTTGGGGGGCACTCAAAGGTCACAGGCGGCCAAAAGTGTAGTATATATTATAGGATGATTATCATATATAAGGATCAACTAATTTAGTCTATTAATCTTACAAAATTCAATTAATTATTTTGAGACCAATTAATTTAGCTTATTAAGTAGATTTGAAATAATCACTTTGAATTTTGTTATATTGTTTTTATGATAGAAGTGCTTGAAAATTAAATTTATGATTTTCTTTTAATATCTATCTTTAACATTTACAAGTAAAAAACTGATGGCATTGGATTTTATTACAAATGGTTTTTGAATTGAAATTTAATGTTTTCTTACTCAGTAGAATAGGAAGTTCAAATAAAAGTCATTTTCATCCTTTATTTCATTTTCCTAGTTAAAAAAATTATGTCACGTCATAGTGGTTTCGATTCAGATAAAATTTAAAGGATGGAAATATTTCGTAATGTTTAGCAACCTTGGCGAATATTACCAGTCCCTAATATGAAAACTGTAAAATGCTTGGCGATATTTTTATAAAAAACATTCAAATTTATTATGATTTTATATAGTCCCTATACATTTTGGCAATTTTTCAGGTTAAACAATTCTATACTATAAAATTTGTGCTAATCGTTTTTAAAAAAATGGAAATTGGTGAATCTTTTTTT
>APFE031240009.1:35188-59307 GCA_000404065.3 Pinus taeda | reverse complement strand
CAACTTAACATTTAAACTTAGTTATAATAATTATTTTAATAGTATTTATATTTTAGATGGTGTCCAATTATGATACACTACAATGATTTGACCACAAAACTAGATTCTTGGTCCAACTTTTTTTCAGCATTAAGTGACTTTTTGCAATGTGCTTGTACATGATATCTCTAAGTTCTTTATGTTAGGAGGCTACGATAAATGTCTTACCCTTGATTTTAAAATGATTTAATATAAAACTCTTTTGGATTTTGCTCAAATTTCTTTCTAAATACTATAACTTGAAAGTTTATAATAAAAAGGTAATAGGGATACAGAAAAGGACCTTCCTTTTTCCCAAAACCAAATATCTTTACCTTTACAATTGTTCTCGAGAAAAACTAAACTTCTCATGCTTTCTTTCAATACCGTAGTGCCCTTTCCATAAACACTTACAAAATAAATTTATTCTAAATTGCTATTAATGTAAACACAGTTAGTGTGTTTTATACATGCATCTCTAATTTAGTCTCAACAATGAATATATAATCCAACATATTTGTTATAGTTCTCAAGTTATAAGAATTTCACTAATAATTATTTTTCTAAAATAACAACAAATATTAAACTTGTTCCCACAATATTCAACTAGAATCTTCGAATCCTCGAAATAGTTAAGTGGTGAAAAACCAAATGGTAACTTTCAAGATCAACCTACACTTTAAATATAAATATGTTATATTACTTTGACTTTTAAATCTTTGACTATTTTTTAACAAAATTAATATATAAACTTAATCAAAAGAAGATTGGTCATATTAATACTAAGTGAAAAACCAAATGGTAACTTTCAAGATCAACCTACACTTTAAATATGTTATATTATTTTGAATTTTAAATCTTTAACTACTTTTTAACAAAATTAATATATAAAATTTAATCAAAAAAAATATTTGTTATTTTATTCACAATTGTACCAAATGTTGGTATAGGAAAGAGTACTATTAACAGTGAATGTGTGACCTATAATATTTGGAGAAAAATTCTTAGATGCGGTTAATACTCAAAACCAATTTAACAATTTGAAAGCATGAAAAAGATTAAGAACTATATTTCTTTGTTGTATAAGTGAATAAAAAATAAAAGGGAAAATACAAAAATGATTGAATTGAAAACATAATGCATATGGGCCAACATTATTGCAGTCTGCACCATGCCATCATATAGTGGAATCCGAGTGTTTTGATGGATTTCGTTTTCCAATTATAGAAAAGGAGAAAAAAATCTAAAAAACCAAGTTCAAGACCATACATGTTATTTCAACAAACATGAAGTAATCAAAATTGCAACACCTACTCGAATAGAGAGATTCTTCATATGAATCAGATAATTGATCGTGTCCAGGAGAAATGAGGGCATATGGAGTCAATGTTTCAGTCTGAGGGCGTTGTTTGCTACTTTTTAGCATTTGAGCTATAGATGTTGATAATGGTCATTCACATATTTGTTACATATTATAATAGAGTTGTGACACATGAAGCCCAGTAGTACATGGTATTGACAATATTTCCAAGAGATAGTATGATCATAATATGCCTACCATCATTACACGCAGTACAACTTTTTCCTTTTGTTTTGATATATATACAGAGGCATCTACACTAAGGTAATATCACATTGGCAAAGGGACCTCCCAGTATCATGAAAGCTCATAGTGTTGCAACCATATTGGCCTTCCACTGTACGGTTGCATTTGTTTTTTTATTTTGAGTTGATGATGCTCAAGGCTCAAACATAATGCATGTTTATTAGGCACCTTCCCACATTCTCATCATGCTCTGGATGGCCTGTGCGGGCTACTCAAGAACAATTTTTCACTATCATATTTCTATGATGTAATCTTCTCAATCTTTTCTTTACAACGTTCTGCATATTCTGTTCTAAATTTTTTTCAAAAATCTCCTTTGATGTCAAACAAATCTCCAATGAATAATATGTGACCTAATATTGTTGATCAAGGGTATGCATAACATGTACGATATGTTGTTGTTGCTTGTATAATGATGGCATTTCAAATAAACTAGAAAAATAATTGTTGATGCATTCACTGGACACTTTTGAAGCCAATTCTGAGATTTATACTCAAGAAAGTTCTAGTCAAAAGAAGCCAAATTGTGGCCAACAAGAGTTTCCCTGGCCTTCTCTAGCACAGACTATAAGTACTTATCCTGAAATTCAATTCAGAGCTGCAAATGTTGTTATACCTGTTTCTACCATGTTATATTAAGAAAAAGAGAGCCAATATTGAACTCCTTTCTCGTTCTTTATCTTTTCACCACAAGTAAGAGAGCTATCTAGATAGAATCAATGGAAACACAACTTAATCTCATATCACATATCAAGGTCAAAAAAAAATTATTTTCATTTGAACATAAAATTAACGCTAGAACAAAAGGTGATTACATGAAGTAGTTATCTGAAATAAAATTCACAATGAAACTTCTTGGAGCAGAAAGTACAACCTAAATATTGGCTTCCTTGCTAGTCATATTAACCCCTAAGTATCAAATACTCCTATGTTACCAGAAACAAGAATTGCAAAATGGGTATGACATGAGAAACAAAAATTCTATTTGTACAAGTAACCTTTTTTTGGTTTTTTCATATTTTTTAAAATTATTAATGTGAAAATAATAATTCTAGAGAAAGTAACCAATTTCATGCTCTTTGTTGCTTGACATGGTACATTTGTATATTTCCTCTACAATGGAAAGAAGAGTTCCCACTAAGGTTTGAAGACGTCAACTTTTTAGAACACAAGCTCTTGAGAAGTAATTGAGAAGGCCACTGTTCCCTTTACCATGGAAATAAAAGCACTCACAATTTGAAATTAAATTCTCAAGAGTTAATTGAGAAAACAAAGGCATGAAAATCCAAGAACGTGGATAAAGATCATTGCAACAAAGCAGAGGAAAAAAAAAGAACGCAAAGAAAACCTGATGGATCCCAACCTTATTCAACTCTACTATGTGACCTAGAATTACACTTAATGGAATGTGGTTATGGCTCTCCTCCAAGATCAAAGATCCAACCTTGTGCAACTCTACTATGTGACCTAGAGTTACATTGAATGAAATGTGGTTCTAGATCTCCTCCAAGATCAAAGCCGAATGTTAGCTTCCAAACTCTCAATCTTGGACTCACACAATACAATATAGTGACTATGATCAACATGCCTAAAACAAATAAATTGAAGAATACAAGCACTCTTTCAGGGTAGATCCGCTCATTTGATAAAAAACAAGGATAATACACAATAAATTCAAGTATAAGCTATGTTTAAGAAAGCGAAACTAAATAGTTAATTTCCCAGAAAAAGTGGAAGTCGCAATTTGTGTTAAGGTTACAATTGTATATAGGAAGTACTACCCATTTGAAGAATGTGTTAAACATAAGCCAGTACAGTAAATATATATTGCAATTACAGACATCGCATATATACCAATTCATGTATTCTTTAAAATATACAGAGTGACACCACATTAAAATTTCATTTTGATTCCTCACTAAATATAAGCATTCTGCTCCATACGTTCAAAATAATACCAAGTATCAAATCCATCGAGTTGTGATAGCTTGTGCTTGGCCTATAGTGTATGAAAAACATAAACAGAAAGCTTCACTGGAGAAGCAAAATAAGCTCCCTAAATTTCATATCTAGGCAATGGTACTATAAATACATATGTCGATTAAGCTCCCAATGGCCTGTCTAAATCATTTAGCAGTTTAGATTCTAGATAATATATCAAGAACCATAAAATCACACTCTTTATTTTGATTCATGAACCTACGATTCAGTGAGTGATGAAGGTTTTTGTCAAAGACGGAAGGTACAAATTTCTCAAATGACTTGCTAACATTAATTGTCATATGCTCCAGCCAAAACCATTCAAATCGAACTCCCTATAATTGGATGCTATATTGGTGTCATCATTAGCATTCAAGTCTAATTCTTTAGTGAGCTTGGAAATCTTGTTAAAGCTTACTGAAGGACTTTCATCTTCATCCCTATGAAGCCCTGCCAATTCACCCTTGCGAAAAACTCCATGCAGAGAGAAGCTCCTAGGCACTTTTGGTTTAATTACTTGTTGTCCTACACATGATCCATTTACTTCCATCTATTTTTCCCTTGCATTAGACATGTCATAGCCATTTTCTTCTATTTGTACCCTAAAACTTGTGGTCCTCTACAGTAAATTTCCTTTGGTTGGAATTGAATTCCTGTTTGAATCTTTCGGATTAGTTTGAGAGGACACAAATTTTTCATCTTGTTTCATATTTTATTCCCAACCCAATTGTGTGGCACTCAATTCTCAGAAAATCACATCTTCTTTGGTCTCAATCCGCCAAAAAAATACATTTATATTTTGTAATGTTCTCAATCTTTTCTTGCCAACGTTCTGCATATTTCGATCTAAATTATTTTCAGAACTCTCAATTGATGTAAAACAACTCTCCATTGAATAATTTGTGACCTTAGCTTGTTGATTAAGGCTATGCATAGCCTGTACCATATGTTGTTGCTGCATATATATACCAATTCATGTATTCTCTAAAATATACAGAGTTGACACCACATCAAAATTTCATTCTCATTCCTCACTGAATATAAGCATTCTACTCCATACATTCAAAACAATACAAATTATCCAATCCATTGGGTTGCGATAGCCTGTGCTTAGCCTATAGTGTATGAAAAACATAAACATAAAGCTTCATTGGAGAAGCAAAATAAGCTCCATGAATTTCATATCTAGGCAGTGGTACTATAAATACATATGTCAAATAAGTTCCCAGTGGCCTATCTAAATAATTTAGCAGTTCAACTTCTAGATAATATATCAAGAACCATAAAATCACACTCTTGATATTGATTCTTGAACCTAGGATTTAGTGAGTGATGAAGGTTTGTTGTCAAAGATAGAAGGTACAAATTTCTCAAATGACTTGCTGACATTAATTGTCACATGCTCCATCCAAAACCATTCAAATCGAACTCCCTACAATTGGATGCTATACTAGTTTCATCATTAGCATTCAATTCTAATTCTTCAATGAGCTTGGAAAGCTTGTTAAAGCTTACTGAAGGACTTTCATCTTCATCCCTATGAAGCCCTACCAATTCACCCTTGCGAAAAACTTCATGCAAAGAGAAGCTCCTAGGCACTTCTAGTTAAATTACTTATTGTCCTACACATGATCCATTTACTTCCATCTATTTTTCACTTGCATCAGACATGCCATAGCTATTTTATTTTGTTTGTACCCTAAAACTTGTGGTCCTCTCTCGTAAATTTCCTTTGATTGGAATTGAATTCATGTCTGAATCTTTTGGATTAGTTGGAGAAGACACAAATTTTTCATCTTGTTTTAGATATTCTTCCAACTCAATTGTGTGGCACTCAATTCTTGGAAACTGGCATTTTCTCTAGTCTCAGTATGCCAAAAAGGTACATTTCTATTCTATAATGTTCTCAATCTTTTCTTGCCAACATTCTACATATTCCAATCTAAATTCTTTTCAGAACTCTCATTTGATGTCAAACAGCTCTCCATTTAATAATTTGCGACTTGATATTATTGATTAAGGCTATGCATAGCCTATACCATAATAACTATTCATTTCATTTGAAGCATGGGCATGAATGATATTTGGATTATAGCAAGGTCCACCCTAACCAATTGAAGGACAATCTACACCACCTAGCCCATAAGAAAAATCCAAAGACTCTTGAAGAAAAGATGGATTAGAACTTGGTTTGGCAATGAAATAAACAACGTTGTCAAGGCCTCCCATGGAACCTTTTGGTGGTCCTGAGAATAAATAAATTGAGCTAGGTGGTGGGCTTGCAGGAGGCGAATATGGTGGAGGAAGAGATGCATATCAACCACAACTCAAATCTACATCATATCCATCCAAGTTTAGCAACCCAAAATTCCTCTTAGCGGTTGGCCATGGCTTATGGTTCTCATTAAAAATTGCAAAAATAATAAAGTTCTTTATGACTCTATTAGGCCTCATTAGAGTTCCTACGTTGGAAGTAATGTGTTTGATGACTCTCGTATTATAATTTCTAGAATTCTCAAGATTCACTCCTATATCATTTGTGTCTACTTTGGAAGGCCAACTGGTCTCAAAGGCAGTTACATTGATAGTGTCATTGTGACCCAAAGTAGCCATAGTAGAGTAAATGGAATCAATTTGAGCATCTAACATATTGTTATAGGTGAACCATTTTGTATATGAAACCCTTAGAGACTACCCAAACAACACATATTCCAATGAAGCTTCTTTGGGATTGTCTCTATATGAAAAATAAGGATATTCATTCACCATGAATGCAACACCTGTATCATCCGAGAATTTGAGGAGAGGCTTCATAATTCATACCAACCCAGTAGAAATGTGGAGGCCATAGGAAAACAACTTGAAAGGATAGCCATACCATGTGGAGTAGATACCTTAATCTTGTTGTCCAAGCCTAAAGAGACCAAACCAGAGTGAATATTTTGTATTGCGGGCACAACAACAAAGTTTAACGACCTGTCACTATTTGTAAGGACCAAATTCCCTATGGTGATCAAAATTATTAAGGTTGAAGGGTAGTAAGGAGCAATCGTTTGAGCCACCCAAGCTTGGCCTGCAGTTGGGCTTTTACGTATCCTCTGGACTTTCTCATTCTTAAGACCCATTAGATCTGAAACCCCTGCAGACTGCCCAAACAACACATAGTCCAATGAAACTTCTTTGGGAATGTCTCTGTATGCAAAATAAGGATATTCATTCACCATGAATGTAGCACATGTATCATCCAAGAATTTGAGGAGAGAATTCATAATTTGTACCAAACCAGTAGCAAATGTGAAGGTCAGAGGAAAAGAACTTGAAAGGATAGCCATACTATGTGGAGTATATACCTTAATCTTGTCGTCCAAGTCTAAATAAACCAAACCAGAATGAATGTTCTATATTGCAGGCACTACAATAGAGTGTAACGACCCATCACTATTTGTAAGGACCTCATTCCATATGGTGATCAGAATTATTAAGGTTGAAGGGTAGTAAGGAGCAATCCTTTGAGCCACCCAAGCTTGGCCTGCAGTTGAGGTTTCACTTATCCTCTGGACTTTCTCATTCTCCAGACCAACAAAAACTATAATTCATTTGTTGGAAAATGCTTGAAATATAAAGGGATCTAAGTTGCAGATCTTGACTCTATTGACAATGGTGTTTCCAAGCATCTTGGCTACCTACTCCGATGATGGCAAATTGCTCCCTTCCGTTCCATACTTTACACTAATTCTAGGGTTTGGTTGTGGTGATGCCTCCGACTCATTTTCCCTTAATGTGCAATACCAAACAACATACAACCATAACCGACATTAACCCAATCCTAGAAAAATACTCTATTGACAATAGTGTTTCCAAGCATCTTGGCTACCTGCTCCAGTGATGGCAAATTGTTCCCTTTTGTTCCATACTTTACACCAATTCTAGGGTTTGGTTGTGGTGATGCCTCTGACTCATTTTCCCTTGCAATGTGCAATACCAAAGAACATACAACCATAACCCACATTAACCCAATCCTGGAAAAAGACTTAAACCATTTACTTCAACTTTGAGTTCTACTATTACAAAATTTAGTGCTCTTTGTTGGGAGCTCTTTCAAGTTTGCAATGTTGCCATCAATTAAACAACCTGAAAAAATGATAAAACTGTAGGCTTAGCAAGAATCCTAAGGAAGAAAAAATTATATATAACACTTACAATATGAGTCGGCCCAAATTGTTACATGTGCCTTGGAATCGAAGGCAGATATAACCTTCTGAAACGTTATGTGGAAAGCCTAAAAAAAAAAAAGAGTAATACCACTATGTAACGAATGCCAAGATATAATACAAAATTCACAAATTAAACTTGATTCTTACCCGACCAGAGAATTCAATTTGTAGTCGTTGAGCTCAAGTGAGACCGGCGGCGAGCCAAAAAGATAAAAACATTGTTGCGGTGAGGGTTTAATAACCCTTTTTTCCAACTACCTTATTTATCAAAGGGTTGACCAAATCTAATGGTGCATGGTGATGACAGGTAGTTAAGGGAATGCCTTACGGTGTAAATATTATAGTGTAGATATTATAATTGTGGAAGGCTTCTTATTTCAACTTAAGGTGGATGATGATCTGTTGACTTTTTTTTTTTTAAATTTAATTGATGGCCTACATTGATTCGCAAAGGAATATGCTCAACATAGGCTTACTCTTAATGTTATCAACATAGGCCAAGAAAAGCAGAAAAAACTGTTTGATTTGACCAACAACCAAATAAGTAACATAAGGGTAACCCTACATGTACTAGCTTGCTTCCTTCTGGGCTGAGTATTCATGTATAGGTAGGGGTCAAGGTGAATGTAATAAGTAATGGAGGGACAACAAGTCCGAGGTTGAAAGTGAAAAGTAAGCAATAATGATTGGGGAGGCACCGAGGGAGAGAGGGCTAGTCAATGAACCGAGCACGAGGGGTGGCTGGTGTATGAAGATGGGAATTATGAAAGTGAGAACGCTTGTAAAAGTGGTAAATGCAGTAAGAAAAGTGATGAGCCCCATAAATGGGTAATTATATGGGCTCATTTTGCCTCTTAACATAGCTTAATCCACCATTCCCTTAGCTTCTTGCATGTTTTTTTATTATATTTATGCTTCTAGAGTGAGTTGGGTTGGTTATTATGCCATGGAGTCTAATGTGTGTTTAATGCAGATTTTTGGTGAATTTTGGAGACAAAGTCAAATATTTAATGGCCATTTGGCAGAAAATATTCGAAGAAGACAAGGGAAAGGATTTATAGGAAGGTGTCCCCCTCATTTATGACTCCCTACTTCGAATTCTCCTTCAGGAAGCTTCGAGCACAAGCAACCACATCAATGCACTAAAGATGCAGCCGAGCAAGTGGAGGATAACTTCTGTTTATCTCAAGTTTTTGGAAGCCAAGCCTCCTTGATTTTAAGGAAGCTATTGGGAGCTTCAGTTGTATAAGTAAAGAGGCCTAGGGCCTCATTAGGGGGTTGGATGTTAGTCAAATTTTCGCACTTTTGTTGCAGCTTTGCTCTGTTCAACTTCGAACTTACTTTTGTAGACTTTCATGGAATCTTACTGTTATTTTGATAATGAAGATGAAATTGTTTCTGAGCTAGCATTGAGTTACCTCAGAGGGCTGAAGCTCTTGCGTTAGGGCCCAATCCAAGCAGCCAAGCTCCTCTTGTTTTGTATTTATATGCTTTTTTTCAATTTATGAATGAGTTGTTGTTAAATAGATTTCTTTCTTAGTTAGGAATAGGTTGACTTTGGTGATTTGAAAGGTTGTTTCATTTCAGTTTGTTGTAGTAGGTTGAATAGTGATAGAAGAATATACAAAAAGGCCATCAAGAGAGCCTTGGCCTCCTTTCTCCCCTTTGGGACCATGGAGTGAGTCCAACACCCTATTGCTGCCACAAAAAACACAGATTTGCCTTTGCCATAGGATTTCTAGTGTTGTAGTTTATTAGAAGGTTCATGCTTTGCTGTAGATCCATTTCGCCATGTTCATTTCTGTCTTTACAATAAATTCCCCTCCATGTTTTCTTTCCATATAGCATTGTTCAGCGTTTACTTTCCTAGATCAGAATTTAGACTAGCTTGATGAACAATTATATTTTTTAGTGTAGCTAGTTTCTTTGCTTGCTTAGTCTCGGTGTTTGATTTTCAGTTCTCTTGCAGTACATCTCTGATCACAATAATTCAACCAGTTAGCCATTACCATCTCTCTTTGATCCATGTTCCATAGGTCATCTAAAGTCCCTCACAAATCTGCCCTAATTTTTTGCACTTTTCTTATGAACTTTCCTCTCTTTCCTTGAACAAGTCCAACCATCTTTCTCTTCCCTAATTCTCCTTAATGAACCTTAGACACCTTAACACATCCTCCTAGCCATCAGCTACCCTTTCCACCCATTTTCCCACCTTCAAAACCTCTAAAACAGCTCTCGACATCCTCCTGTAGACCTCCTATAGATCCCCTGCAGCCTCCTGTAGATTTTCCTGTAGGTATCATTTTGAAACCTGATTATAGGGGAAGCCTCCAAAAGGTCACCTTGGACCTCCTAAGACCCCTCCACACCTTCCTACACCTCTGCAAACTCCAAAGTCACCCTCCATTGCCACCTAATCGCTGCCACATTCACAAACAAATAAATTACATGCATAACAATTTCACCTAAAAATACCTAAAAATCCAAAAAGATGTTTTTTTCTCATTTCCTTCAAGAAATAGCTTGAGTAGATGTTGTTTACTTCCTAAGTAGGTAATGGCATTCATTTTATGGTTTTTCATCTCTCTTTTTGCAAAAGTAGGATTCACTGGTTAATTAGGGTTTGCTAGGTTTACTTCACATTTCAGTCTTCTTTCACTTTCTGCAAGTAGTGTAGCCATTGTAGGGTAATCTTTCCTTTCTTTCATCATATATAAAGCTTCTTCTAGAATTCATAGAAGTTGGTTTGAGCTGCTAGTGATCTTGCGCCAACTGACCAAGTGACAGCCTACAGTAAGACTAATACTTGTGCATATAGCACCGTTGCTTTCAAGTTTGTTACGAATTATCGGGTTGATAAAAAGTAAAGTAGGAAGCCTAAGAGTTGCAGCATTATTGCTACAATACTGGTGCTTACCACTTTTTGACGCCATTGCCAGGGAAGCATCAGAGTATTCTGTGATTACTACTTTCTTGTATTTTCTAGCGCAACATTCTGCTAAGTAGTTTATTTCAACAAAAGTAGACTAGTTGTTTCTTTCAATTTATACATTTCCTTTTCGATTCTACAATTTCCATTTCAACAAAAGTAGATTAGTCATTTCCTTGCTTTCCTTTCAATTCTGCAATTTCCATTTCAGCGAAAGTAGATTAGTCATTTCCTTGCTTTCCTTTCAATTCTGCAATTTCCATTTCAGCAAAAGCATAGTAGTCATTTCCTTGCTTTCAGTTCTGCACTTCATTTGCTTTCCTTTTTAGTTCTGCACTTTCATTTCAGCAAGTTCATTGCAGTTAGTTACAATTTGTTTGTTCAATCAATTTCAGTTTTGCAAGTACAATCAGTGAAAAAACAAAAACCAACCAAAAAGATTTCCTTTCATGCCTCGTAGGGATAGAAATAATTCAGGAAAATGTTTGCCCAACACCCCCACTGCTTCACATAGCCAACCTTCTCTCTTCTTCGGTGGCTGCAATCAAGAAAAACCCTTAGGTGACAGCCAGACATATTTGAAGAACCTATAGGGGAAGAAGAAGAAGAAGAAAACATTCCTCTGGAGCCAATGGCTGAAAATAGAAATGTTGGGAGTAGTACCTTTTCTTCCAACTCATCCATTAAAGGTGAAATTGGAAACATTCTGGAAGATATCAAGAGTGAGATGCTGCAGATTCTTGCCATGAAAATGGATGCTTAACATATCAAAAGGAAACAAGAAGAAGCAGAAAGGGCTTTGGCCATTTTTTGCCCTAGATGCACCAAGAGGCTTCCTAGGAATGAATTCCCATTGAACTCTATAAAGGTTTGTTCAATCTCTGAAGAAAATCATTCTACAGATAAGTGCCCTTCCTTGCTCGGACTTAAAGCTATATACTAAGGGGCTGAAGGAGCCACTGAACAGATTTATTACATAAACCAAAGGAGGCTGCATGGACCTAGACCATATCAACAAGGGTTACAAGGGACATCTCAGGCATACTACAACCCCAACCAAGTCACATCCATACCTTCTTAGGGCCCCCTTACTCATCCTTCCTGGTCCACACCTCCTCCTTGGTCTTTCACATATCCATATCATGCCCAACCAACCAGCCATTCATTTCAACCCTATGCTTAGCCCCAACCTCAGTGGAATGCATCTCTTCAGGGGTGGAGGCCCCAATACATCCCTTTTCCTGCTCTTCTGCCTCCACAACCTGCCCAGCCACAACCCCATCCACATCCATCTCAAATATGCACTCCCATTCGACTACCTGTACCACCATTTCCAAACCCACACATTGAAGTAGCTCGGCCCATTTACATTACTGAGGTACAACACTTCCAAACAACTCCTCTTGAGCTCAATGGTATTCACCATAGCTCAGGAAGAGTATTGCAAAAAAGAGATTATATTGGTATCATTGAATGACCACATCTAGAAGAAGAAGATTCAAAAGAAAAGATCAAAGAACCATGGGCTACACTTGATGAAGAGAATACATCAAAATCAAAGATCGAGAGAGCTCCCTCATGGTTACCATCAAATCCTCCATGTATTCAAGAGAAAAATCAGCAAAATGAGGAAGATGTGAAGGTCATGGTAGAAGAAGACATGAAGAATGATCCAGATCAGCAAAAGGACCAAGGACATCACAACTATATTGAAATATGGTTCCAGACAGTCATTAAGTTGCAGCATCATCTCTTCCTCAACTATGCTTAATCCCTTCAAAGTCAAATCATTTGGTCTCTGAAGTCCAGGTACATGTCAAAGCATACATTTCAAGCCTCCACATCATTTTGTCTATCATCTTGATGTACACATGGCTCCACTAGAAGTATTCTTACACTTGAAAGTGATTTTGTTTTTCAAGTAGAGTAGGGCAGGAAAAAAAAATTAAAAATAAGAGAAAAATAAAAATCTAAGGTGACAACCTCCTTGGAGGTGTCTCAGATTGACTCATTGATTGAAAACCTCCATGAGGTGGTCAATGGGTTGGAAAGAAAAAAAAAAAAAGAGAGAAAAAAGATCCCTGGGTGAAAACATCCCTTGGAGGCGCCCAGGGCAAGTAATTAGGGTGAAAACCTCCCTTGGAGGCGCCCAGAGCAAGCAATTAGGGTGAAAACCTCTCTGAGGTGCCCTAGTCGTTTTCAAAAAAAAAAAAGAATTTTTTGTTGCATTGCACGTTTGTAGGACTACAAAAAGCAGCAGAAGGTGCCAAGGGAGCTCTGAAACCAATACTAGCACCTATCCTACCTTCCCTCACCTTTCTCCATCATTCTTGACATTCTTTTTACCTCACTATGCTTCTTTTTTGAAAATTGTGTTTTCTACAGGAGGCCCTGTGTTTTCTACAGGAGGCTCCTGTAGAAATTACAGAGAGCCAAAAATGGATTTTAAAAGCAGTTTGAGGAACAGGGAAGCTCATTCTTCTTACTATCCAAAAAACTGCAGGATGCTCTGATACAAAAATACATAGAGCAGAAATTTGTTTTTTCCCTAACTTGAAAACGTGCATCCATTTAAAAAATTGTTTCATGGGGAGTTGCATATGGATGATGGTAACATGCTCAAGCAATTTCAGCAAATCCCAGTGCACGGTTACCAAGAAATTGACCTCCATCACCTTCAGTCATTTTTGCAATTTCTCAATATTCGTGCATCCATTTAAAACATTGTTTCATGGGAAGATGCATATGGATGATGGTAACATGCCCACGCAATTTCAATGAATTCCAGTGCACGGTTTCCAAGAAATCGGCTTCCATCACCTTCAGCCATTGTCAGATTTTCTTGAAATTCGTGCATCCATTGACCAAAATTTTCTATGGGAGGTGCATAATGATGATGGAAACATGTTCAGAAAATTTCAGGTCAATCCAGTCTACCATTTGGGAGATATGGACAAAACAAGTCACTGTCTCATTAAAATCTAGCATCCGCAGCATGAGGGTGCAAATCAGAAGGTTGAAGCAGACTTCTGAAGCTAGATCTAGCCAGAGGATACCTGCACAAAGCAAACAAACCACACATCAGGAAGCAGAGAGCATGCATCAAAGGAGATATAGGCATGTAGCAGCTGAAATACAAGCATGCAGCAGCAAAAGGAACCAAAATGCCTCACAACACGTATATTCGACTCCGAGGTAAGTGACTAACCCTCTCCTCTGTTGCATCTGTGTCATTGAAAAGTATGCATAAGAGAATGAGATGGTCAGGGTTGAATGAGAAAAGGTCACCAGTTAACTGGCCACCCTCATCCAGTTGACTGCGCTCATCTAGAGATGCGACCACACGTGTGCCTAGTCAACTCACAGCAAAATCTAAAGGATAGGTAGTGGAGGGTATGCAAACTCCGATGCAATGATGGGAAGTGATTGCGGGAGAGAGCCATGATGACAAGGCAGTGGAGAACAACCTCAATTCTAATAAGTTCATATTCTAATTAGATGGGGAAATTAATATATAAGCAAATTTTATTTAGCAAAATAGTCCATTTTAAAATAAGATATGTAATTCCCTTTTTTTCTCAAGTTAAAATTGACCCATAATCTTTTTATACATGTTTAATCAGGAAAATGTGTGCATTAATAAGATATTCTTAGTGTTGCAATATTTTTTATTATATTTATGAAATGTTCAACTGTATCAATCATATTAATATTTTTAATATGATTATACTAATTATATTATAATTTTCATCTAATTAACTTATTGTTTAATTAAAAAATATGCCACTTAAAAATATAAAAATAGTTTTAAACATTTAAATGCTTCCATTGTGATTATTGATAATGAGAGAGACAAGCGATACAACTTGTTACGAAAATATCTCATAGAAATCTTATAATGCAAAGAAGCTGTTTTCACTCCTTCATAAAAGATTTCATCTTTTCCACCGAACTTTTTCATTTATCTCACCGAACTCTCATTTATCCCATTGAACCAGATAATGAGAGAGACAAATGATGCAACTGATTACGAAAATATCTCATAGAAATCCTATAATACGAAGAAGCTGTTTTCACTCCTTTTTAAAAGATTTCATCTTTTCCGCCGAACTTTTTCATTTATCTCACGGAACTTTCATTTATCTCACCGACCTTTGGTTCAGTGTTCCATAATTATGATAAAGCCGTTTTCACTTTATTTAATTTTTCCATTTATAATTTTGATAAAGCCGTTTTCACTTTATTTAATTTTTCCATTTATAATTTTGATAAAGCCGTTTTCACTTTATTTAATTTTTTCATTTATTTCACCGAACTTTAGTTCTAGAAAAAGCAGCTTCCACTTCAGTTCTAGAAAAAGAAGTCCATCGTTCTACATCCAAATTACTTTACAATGCAAATAATCTCCACTACACTCTTCCCTCATTCTTTCTTTTCGTTATTAAATGTTTAACTGCAACTCAGCCCTCCTTCCATCCTGCGTTTCATTTGTTTTATAACCATCATTGTAATTATATGCTTTATATTTTGTGTGTAAAAAAAGGATTAAAATTTAAAGATCTAATTTTGGATAAAATTATGAATTTGTGTTATATAAAATATATATATTTTTATAAAATTTTAATGTTATAAAGAAAAAAACATTCAAATATACAAATCGAATAAGTCAAGTATTTTTATTAAAAAAAAGTCAAAAACATATATATATATATATATGGAAATGATTATGTATTGTATTAAGAAAGTTTGGTTTCGAGGCTAAGAATTTGTATGTCATAATCCAAAATTCTCTTTTTATTATCTAAAAGCTCCATAGAGCACTGACACAATTAACTCCTGAATTACATATTACCAACCCTTGAGCTACATATTACCAACCTAAACTGGTTTTCTCCATACATTCTCCAAGAAACACCTACAAACACTACATATATGCAAACCATAACTAAAAATATTAAATGGGCAAGAAACTACATAGCCACCATTATAGAAGCAACCTAGGCTTCATTTTCTTCTAGCTTGAGCTAAGAAGAGACGACATCCTGATTGTCGGCGAGGTCAAGGCCACTTTCCTCTTGTTGTTTGTTCCATGTTATCCTCGGCTACTCCAACTCAAACCTCATCAATTTCATCATCCTCAACCTGTACCGAATTTCCAACACAAAATTCCATGATCTTAAGTTGAAAATAATTAATATTATATTTTATTAATGGAGAAATGGTTACATGGTTGTAACATAACTCCTTAGGTTAGGATTAGTTCATAGGTCGTAGGAATTTGTTCTCACCTCCCTATTCTGTTGTGATGTATTTATTGAATCATCTTTGATTAATTGAATCAGAGTGTATGCTCCAGTTTGTGCAACCTCCAAGTGCAGCTTGCTCACTTGTGAGCTGCTGGTTAATTCAATCCATTTCTTTTCTTTCCAGTTTTCTAACTTGGTATCAAAGCTCAAATCTGGTGAGCTTGATTTACCTACAGATCCTTATTGGCTACATTAGAGCCCTAGTGGCTACAGAGACTCCGTGGCTATAGTGCCCCAGTGGCAACAAAGGAGCCTCGGTGCTCACAGTTTCAGAATTTAGGTGGTCAGGAGTGACATACCTTACTCACAGGAGAAATTTTCTTTCTTGCAGGTCTTAGTGTATCTCCAGCTATGCGCAAGACGATCATCGTGGTTTTTCAGTGTGAAGGAGCGTTGATGCATTTTTTATGGTTTTGTGCATGAGATCTTGCGAGATCGGTGGTGGATCTGAGTTGCACACACAGAGATTGTGGTAGAATGGTGGCAGGTTTGTGATCGATTCAAAGGTTCTGGTATGTGTTGAGATTATGTTTTTACTGTAGCTTGTAATTGTTCACTTTGTTAGAATCAACTGAAGATCGGGGGATCTGGAATCTAATCAGTGGAAAATGAACAATTTCACAAAAGCTTATCTCAACGAAACTAAAAAACGCGATGGGACCAATTATACCAATTGGAAATTCAACCTACAAACATTGCTTGAGGGATCGAGTGCATGGTTGATCGTCAGTGGCAATGAGCAGAAGCCGACCATTTCAGCAAGTGATACGACAACACTAATACAAGATTGGGATAAAAGGGAGAATAAGGTGAAAGCCTTATTGAAGATGCATGTTAAAGACAACATTATCCCACATATCAAAGACTGTAAATCATCTAGTGAGGTATGGACTAAACTCAAGAACCTTTACCAAACGCAGAACACCAGTCGTGTCTTGTCGCTCACAGGAAAGTTGTTTTCAATGAGGATGGAGGAGAATGAATCTGTTGTTGGATTCCTTGCACGAGTCAAGGACCTAAAGGACAGATTGGGTGACACCGTGAAGAAGGTGTCTAATTCTGATCTTGTCACAATTACATTGAATGGGATGACGGATGAATACCATATGTTCATCACGGGCTTATCTGCAAGGGACAAATCCATTGCATTTGAAGAGCTAACATGAATCTTGATACAGGAAGAAGAGCACCGGCAGAATTTGAGACCACGGAGTGTCGATCTTGCTCTGATGGCAAAGAAGAAGCGATACAAAGGGAAACAACCACATAGAAAAAAAGGTGATGACGTTTTTCAAAAGAGACCATTTAGAGGTATGTATCCAAGTAACAATGGTAACAAATATGACATTAACTGTTTTTACTGTGGGAAAATCGGTCATGTAACTAAGTTTTGTTTTAAGACACAAATAGATGAGGCTAGAAATAAACAGAGAAAACACACAGGGCACTTTGTCGATGAAGGTCATAGTCATGATCTTCGATTATTTGTAGCTGATTATGCTCTTTCAGCCCTTAAGGAGGATGAGGCCGAAACATGGTTCGTAGACTCAGGCGCGCCATCACATATGACAGGTAATAGGCATTGGTTCGAAAATTTTGAAGAAACTACTTGTGGAGCCAACATATATCTAGGTGATGATAAAGGTGATCAGATTAAGGGGTACAGTGATATTCCGGTGATGTTGCCTGATGGTAATATCAGATATATTAAAAATGTGATGTAGGTACCTGGGATCAAGAAGAACTTGATCTATGTTTTAATGATGGCAGATCAGGACCTGCAAGTCGAATTCTTCAGAACATACTGTGTCATAAAGGACAACAACAAGGAACTAGTTGCATCAGGAGTGTGTGTGGGAGGCCTGTATAGGTTGAACATCAAGAGCATGTCACACCAAGCTCTAGCTTCAACAAGATTGACAGCATAGAATCTTTAGCATAATAGATTTGATCATCTTAATGTACAAGTTCTCATGCCACTACAAAGAAAATGTATGGTTGATGGACTTCCTTCTTTTCAAATGTTCATTTAGATTGTGATGGATGTGCATTAGGGAAAATGCATAGGGAAGAGTTTCCTTTGAATTCTGATAGGAAGAAAAGAGATATTCTGGATCTTGTACATACATATATATATGCTGACCTATGCAAACTAAGTCATTAGGTGGTGCATATTATTTTCTACTCTTTACTGAAGATTGCACTAGATTCTCCTAGGTATACTTTATCAAAAAAAGTGCCAGACATTTCAATGCTTTAAAGAATTTAAGAATATGGTGGAGAAGCAGACAAGGAAATTCATTAAGATTCTCCTCTCTGATCAAGGGGGAGAATACAAGTTGGGATGTTTCATGAAATATTGCAGGAATCATGGGATTATTCAACAGTTCACAGTACCTCACACTCCGCAGCAGAATGGATTTGGTGAACGAAAGAACATAACCCTTGTGTAGTGCGCACAAAGTATGCTTCAATGTAAGGGTCTATCCAATGGTTTTTGGTTGAAGCCATCAACACTGCAGTATACTTGAAAATAGAAGTCCAACTAAATGTCTTAACTTTAAAACTCCTTTTGAAGCATTTTATGGATATAATCCTGCAATGAATCATTTAAGGGTTTTTGGGTCAAAATCCTTTGCCCATATTCCCAAGGATGAGAGGAAGAAGTTAGACCCTAAGGCCCTGAAATGCATCTTTGTAGGATACTGCACTGAGTTTAAAGCTTATTAGTTGTTTAATCCTTTGACTCGTAAATTTTTTGCGAGTCAAGATGTGTTATTTCATGAGCAGGCTGGGGAAGGAAATAAGGAGAACAACCTTGAAGAGTAGCACATTCCATTAACGATGGAAGAAAGCAGTGAGGACAATCAGTAGCAACTGAAACAGGAAGAAGTAGGGGATGTAATCAATAAGTCAATCCCACTAAGGCCTGAAGGGGACAGATTTGAGGAGAGTCCCTTACTGAGAAGATTAGGTAGGAAAACTCAACTACCAACCAGATTGAAAGACTATGATTTAATGTCAAACATTTTAAATGTTATAGAGCCCAAAAATTATAAAGAAGCTAGTCAATCTCATAAGTGGAGGGCTGCAATGAATGAAGAATTTTAATATATTATTAGAAATAATACTTGGGAACTAGTTGAATTTCCTACAGGAAAAATACCCATAGGTTGCAAGTGGCTTTACAAACCTAAATTTATTGGATATGAGAGTATAGAAAATTTTAAAGCTAGATTGGTAGCAAATGGTTATTCACAGAAAGAGGGAATTGAATTTGAAGAAACCTTTTCTCCTGTAGCCAAACTGAATACTATTAGAATGCTAATTGCAGTAGGTACAAAACATCAATGGAAGCTACACCAGTTAGATGTTAAGTATGCATTTTTAAATGGTGATTTAAAGGAAGAGGTTTATTTAATGCAGCCGAAAGGGTTTGTTAAACAAGGGTAGGAGCATTTAGTTTGTAGATTGAAAAGGGCCCTTTATGGTTTAAAACATGCACCCAAGTCTTAGTACGAGAATATTGATTCATTTTTCCTACAACATGGTTTTCATACGAGTAAGAATGATCCAAATATATATACCATGTATGACGAACAAGGGCAAATAATTTTGATTTCCTTGTATGTGGATGACATGATTATAACAAGTAATGCAGATGCATTAATCAAAGAAATCAAATTGCATATGTCACAGGTTTTTGAAATGAAAGACCTCTGAAGTTTACATTACTGTCTAGGTCTGGAAGTGTGGAGAGACTCTGGGTAGACTTTCCTTACTCAAGGGA
This sequence comes from Pinus taeda, assembly GCA_000404065.3. Lineage (NCBI taxonomy): Eukaryota > Viridiplantae > Streptophyta > Pinopsida > Pinales > Pinaceae > Pinus > Pinus taeda. Next base: position 39,464 of record APFE031240009.1, on the reverse strand, counting down.
AGTATGTCAAAGGGCTGCTCAAAAGGTTCATAATGGAACAATGTAAGACAACATCAGTACCTTTGCAGCAGAACCTGAAATTGTGCAGAGATGATGGCTCTAAGGAGGTGGATGTTACTTTGTATAGGCAGCTAGTTGGTAGTCTGATATATCTTACTACAACTAGACCATACTTAGCATACCCTGTTAGTGTGATGAGCGAGTTTATGTCTAAAACTCTTGAAAGTCATTGGGTAGCAGCAAAAAATGTACTGAGGCATCTTCATGGTACTTTTGATTATGGTATTTTATACACTGATACATGTGATGTTACTTCAACAGGTTTTTCAGACTCTGATTGGGCAGGTAACCTAGGTGATCGACGATCTATCATGGGTTATGCATTTAGTGTTGGATCTGGGGTCATAGCATGGAGCAGTAGAAAGTAGAGCATTGTGTCTTTATCTTCAGTTGAAGTTGAGTACCAAGCAATATGCATAGTGACATGTCAAGCTATATGGTTGAGGAGGCTTCTCCATGATGCAGGAGAAGAGTAGAAAGAAGCGACCATCATCAAATGTGATAACCAGAGTTCCATTAAGCTGGCGAACAACACAGTGTTTCATAAGAACACGAAACACATAGATACTCAGTTTCACTTTGTTAGAGAAAAGGTCGAGTCAAAAGAAATTTTTATTGAATACTGTAAACATGTGATAATATGGTTGATATTTTTACAAAGCCCCTTGGGAAAGTGAAGTTTGAATTGTTTAGGGGGATGTTAGGACTTCAGGATAATCCTTTCTCCATTAAAGGGGAGAGTTGAAAATAATTAATATTATATTGTATTAATGGAGACATAGTTACATGGTTGTAACGTAACTCCTTAAGTTAAGATTAGTTCCTAGGTTGTAGGAGTTTGTTCTCACCTCCCTATTATGTTGTGATCTATTTATTGAATCATCTTTAATTAATTGAATCAAAGTGTGTTTTCCATTTTGTGTAGCCTCTAGGTGCAGCGTGCTCACTTGTGATCTGTTGGTTAATTCAATTCATTAAAAATTCATCTTCTATTATCTAATAACTCCATAGAGAACAGACATAATTAACCTCTAAGCTACATATTACCAGCCTAAACTGGTTTTCTCCATGCATTCTCTAAAAAGACACCTACAAACACTACGTATTTGCAAACGATAACAAAAACTATTAACTGGGCGAGAAACTACATATCACCATAATAGAAGTAACTCGGGCTTCATTTTCTTCCGACTTGGGTTATGAAGAAATGGCATCCTAATCATCGCCAAGGTCAAGGCTACTCTCCTCTTGTTATTTGCTCCATATTATCGTTGGCTACTCCAACTCGACCTCATCAACATCACCATCCTCAACCTATACCAAATTTCCAACATTTTGTTTGTGAGGAGAAGGCAATCCATCTTGACCTCTAGTATTCCCATTCTTTGATTTAGAAGTTTCGTCTGAGCCCACGATTCTGCCAAGATCATCTCTGCCTGCCTTGAAATCAGAGTGATGATAAAGTCCAGAGCACTGGCATTGTTTACAAGCATGATGTCGAGATCTTCCTCTACGTTTGTTGGAACTACTACACACTTACATGTAGACTCTTAGTTAGAGCATGTGACTACATACAACTACTACACATCTACATGCAAACTCTTAGTTAGAGCATGGGACTGCATGCAAGATTCCTTTTGCATGATTTACTCCTTGATTTGCTCCTTCTTTAACTCCGCAACTCATTAGTTCTTTTGCATGATTTACTCCATGATTTACTCCTTCTTTCACTCCGCAACTGGCTAGTTATCTTCGGAACTTTTTGTAGGTGTTGAGTCTTCTCATTAATCACCACTATGGTGCATTACCTTGGGATATTCACCAAGTAATTCTATATCATGAGCATTGTAACCTATTTTTTAATGAATCATTCTTTTCTTCTTTCGATTTTCTCTTAGTGTTTTTCTCTACAAAGCTGTGTGTTCAACATTTACTAGCTAGATTCATCTGTGCAGGTTTTCTAACACATTTACATGGTATCAGAGCCCACAGGTTGCTAGATAAAAGGCGCACCAATACTTTATTTTGCAGGTATTACAGCTTGGAGATCAAAGATTGACAGAAAAATGGAGTTTCCCAAAGCATCGATCTTAACATCGTACAACTATCATGAATGGAAGGACCAAATGGCTCGATACCTTCGTCATAAAGGGTTGTACAGGATTACCATGGCTACAAAAGTGGAACCCACTTCAACCATAGAGAAATCCAAGTACCTCAATCGTATGGATGAGGCCCACGGATCCATATGCATGTGCATCTCTCCAGAGTTGCAGTTTCATCTATCTGCCTGCAATAATCCCAATGAGATTTGGAAAAAGGTTGAAGATATCTACGGGAAACAGGATGAGATGAAAGGACATCTGCTCGAAGTGGAGCTGTTGTCAATGGATCCATGGAACTATGACAGAATTCAAGACTTCTTCACCCAGTATAATGATTTATTACTGCAACTCAAGGGTTGTGGAATTAACAAATCCAAGAAGGAGAGTCGCCAAGTTCTCTCTATTATGTCAAAGCTCGGACCGGAATACTCCATCTTTGTGTCTACATTTCATTCAGTAAGGCTCGCAACAGGTAAATCCTACACCATGCCTTCTCTCAAAGAATTTATGGAGTCCTTTACTTTTGAGCAAGATAAACTCATTGGCATGGGGAAAATCAAACCTCCAAAAGCACATGCACTTGCTGTGCATGATGGTAGCCACAATAAAAATCACAGATCTGATTCAAATCAGAAAAATCAGCAACAAAAAAGACAAGGGAAAAGCTCATTCCCTTCCAAAGAAGGAAGGGTACACCAAGCCCTTCAATGACTCCTCTAGCTAGAGAAATGAGAAAGGGAAGAAAGGAAACAGATGAACCTATTGTCAAAGAGGATTCCATCTAGAATCCTCTTGCATGAAGAAAAAAATTGACCAAATGGTAGAAATCCTTCAGAAGCACAACCTTGGGTACCACATCCCTCAGGGCGCCAAGAAGAAAACTGAGGATCTGCCACACGGGAAAGGTAACAATTTTCATGCTTTAGTTGCAATTAATTCTTCTCCTGATGCATGGATTATAGATTCTAGTGCATCACATCATATGGCTGTTGCAAAGGAAGTCTATTCCTCTTTGGATGCATGCAAAGGACCTCCCATCCTCATGGGAGATGAGCCACCTATTGAGGTCACTGGAAAAGGTAGAGTGGAACTTTTACACGGAAGCTTTGAAGATGTGCTTCATGTTCCAAAACTTTCGGTAAACCTGCTTTCAGTTTATCATATCACTCATTCTGGCACTAGAAAGAGAGTGGAACTCACTCTAGATGCAATGAACATATATGATCTACATAGCAGCTCCAAAATTGCAATTGGTGAGGTAAATAATGGAGCCAGATTGTATACATTTTCTGAATAATTGAATCTAAATCCTCCTTATTGCTTACACATGCTAATGATAGTAGTAGGCTTTGGCACGAGAGGTTTGGTCACTTAAATTACAGATATATGCAGCAGCTAAGCAAGAATGAGATGGTGGAAGGCTTGCCAAATATCAGTTTCTCCAAAGGAGTTTATGAAGGGTGTGTCCTTGGCAAACATCCGAGAGAAAAGTTTGACACTGGCAAGACTCACAGAGCATCCTCTCCTCTAGATCTGATCCATAGTGATCTCATGGGGCCTTTTCCTCATCCTTCCATCAACAAAGCAACGTATGTGCTTACATTTATTGATGATTTCTCACGATATACTTGGGTGTATCTTCTCAGGGCCAAATCTGAAGTTTTTGCGCACTTTGAAGATTTCAAAGCACTAGTTGAGACACAGTCAGAAAGAAAGATCAAAGCCCTCCGTATAGACAATGGGGGGGGAATATGTTAACAAATCACTTCAGAAACTTTGCCTTCAGTCCGGCATACAATTGTAGTACACAGTTCCATACACTTCGCAGCAGAACGGAGTTGCTGAGAGAAAGAACCGATCTCTCAAAAAGATGGCTTCCTGCATGCTGCATGCTAAGTCATTGCCTCATAAGGTATGGGCCGAAGCACTTAATTGTTCTAACTACATCCAGAACATATCTCCTCATAGGTCTGTCAAGGATCAGACCCCCTTTGAGGCTTGGAGCGGCACTAAACCGGAGGTCACCCACTTCTGTGTTTTCGGCTCCAGAGCATGGACCAGGATCCCCTTTGAAAAGAGGAAAGCTCTTGATCCACAGAGCACTGAGTGCA
>APFE031240009.1:8564-19141 GCA_000404065.3 Pinus taeda | reverse complement strand
AATTCAAAGCTTATGTATTTCAAGCACTCTGCAGATGCAATTATCCAAGTTGTTATGAGATCATTGGATGAACCAGTGTCTGAATAAAATATCCATGTTTTGATGTAGCTATTATTAACATTGAATTTCTAAGATGGTTTTATGAAGTTTTTACTCAGTCTCGCAACCGTAAACAATATATATTTTAAATTAGTTTGGTATTTTTTCAAAATTTAGATCACATCTTGTCCATTAGCATTCAAACTATTGCTAGTTTTAATTTGTCATAAAGAAAAACCAGATGTGTTGATTAGTAATTTAAAATTAAGCGTATAAGAGTAGAAATCCCAAAAATACAAAGAAAACTGAAATTACAAAGAAGCATATTATAAGATTAGGGATTATGGGACCAAGTTAATCAAGCATGAAAATTGATAGTGTACCCATTTCATCTCATTCATGGAATAAATGATGTCATTTCCATCTTCACGTTTCTCTTTCAAGACTCTACTCAAAAGAATTTTTATTTGCCAATGCACGATGATGGAATTTAGATTTCTCTACTCAAAAAAGTTTTCATTTGCCAATGGGGGGTAAAAGAATTTAGGTATTGATAATCTCATAGCCGAAATATGCTTGGAGGTTATTAGAGACCTAGGTTTCATGTTGGTTAAAGGCCTAGATTTCAAGCTAGTGAAGTGGTGTTGAGGTTATTAGAGACCTAGGTTTCATGTTGGTTAGAGGCCTAGGTTTCAAGCTAGTGAAGTGGTGTTGCAAAGTGGAATATCGTAGTGGCCCCTACCACTGGGCTTGGGCCTTGGCATACGATCAGCCTTACCAGTGGGCTTGGGCCTTGGCATATGACCAGCCTTGCAAACCACTACCACCGATGCAAACCCCCACCACCACACCCCTACGACTGGCCTTGTAAACCCCTACCACTGGGCTTGGGCCTTGGCATATGACCAGCCTTGCAAACCACTACCACCGATGCAAACCCCCACCACCACACCCCTACGACTGGCCTTGTAAACCCCTACCACTGGGCTTGGGCCTTGGCATACAACCAGCCTGGCAAACCCCTACCACCGTTGAAACCCCTACTACCGCACCCCTACGATCAGCCTTGTAAACCCCTACCACTGGACTTGGGCCTTGGCCTCGTAAACCCCTACCACTGGGCTTGGGCCTTGGCATACGACCGGCCTTGCAAACCCCTACCACTGGCGCCTGTAGCTAGACATGTTTTGCCGAGGCATAATGGGCCAATAGAATCGAAGCTTGTCAAGGAAGCAGACCAAGAACAAGCTCAAATTGAAGTGGGTAAGAGTTAACAAGTCGATACACAAAATGAATAAGAAGAAGCAAGAAATGTGGGATAGCCCAGAGCCACACAAAAACCAAGACCAATTCACCCTAGGTCAAAAGACACCGTCCAAACAAGAGCTCCCACTTGCCAAAAAAACCCTAGATGTAGGATGCATTGAACTCACAGAGAAATTAAAAGAAAGTCACAATACTTAATCCACTCAAACACGTGGAAAAGAAACAAAAGACAAGGTTCAACGTAAGTACGCAAAAAGCATGGTCCTGAATTGACTCAGTGGAGAAAGTTACATGCATAGAGTACAAAATAGTGATATCGAAAGGCCCCACGTCATCTCTTGTAAACTCATCGACTAACACAACGCAAATTCTCTAGAGACCCAATTTCAATTTCTGGCTCAGTTCCATGAGTCAAAGACCCAAAAAATTCCATGAATCGAAGACTCAAGAAAACAACTTATCTCTTGTGCAACATAATTTTTGGGCATCAACATTACTCATTACAAGACATATGGACTACTAAACGCTGGTCATTGAAATAAATGATAATCAATCTTATATACACCATGCATGGAAAGGAAAGCTGGCCATGTCACCCCTTATTAAATACGGTGGGAGGTGGGAAGGTGGCAGGCACTTCCTTCTCCCCAATCTCCATTACCATGTGTTAAGCCACCCCTATCGAGGGTGTATATTAAATATTATATAAACTGACGTATAGATTTAAATGGTGTGTATAGATTTAAATGGTGTGTAATGTAATGTATATTTACCAATTTATATAGCATTTAATAAGTTGTTGTATGGCCCATATTGTTTGCCATTTTGTTTACTTTCAATTTATATTAATTTATTATTGTGTTTTTTGGATTAAGGTGGAGTTTATTTTTGGATAAGTAAATTTCAATATTGAATTAAAAAATGAGATGTGGAAAGCAAAATGATGTCACCAAGATTATGAAATTAGTTCTTATTTTCAATTCTTTTTCATAAAATTTAAACCTGAAATCTAATGAATATTAAACTCCATAAATTCTCCACATTAATTTATTTAATTAATCAATATAATCTAACAATTTCAATTAGAATCCAACATAACCACACATAATTATGAATTTCTATAATATAATATACTAGTGCAACCATATAAATTAAATAGTTGGTAAATTTAGATAAACAGCCATCAATAATAAACATCAAAACACTCACTGCATCATTCATCTCACTTTGTTAAAACTAAAAATATCATAAAAATTAATAAAAATATAACTTTCTCAATATTATTAAATGAATTAATATATATATTAAACATATTTGTATATAAAAAAACATGTAACAAGATTCTTAACTATGGAATCCACTCACACTTTATCATGAAATGTTTTAATGTGTAAATAGGTTTTGTTACAATATTATAGGTCAATAACATGGCTTATTAATATCACATGCCTAAAAACCATAACTAATTTCATGTGACACTGTTCATACATAATTATTTTAGAGATAAATCTCAATTTTTAACTGGTAAAAACTAATAAAAATATTTTAAAATATTATATAGAATTTAAATCTTTATTATTCGTTTAATAATTATTGATAATTAATTAAAATTTGAAAAATCTATCTAAAAATAACCATATTTTGGGAATAAATTAAATAAAAATAGTTATATAAAAACCTTTGTTGGTCACCCTTAAATTCTAAATTTATGAAATCAATTGTTTTAAACAATAAACATATTTTGGAAATAAATTAAATAAAAAAACTATATAAAAATCTTCGTTTGTCACTATTAGATTCTAAATTTATGAAATCAATTGTTTCAAGGAGCGGATTTTAATTTATGAAAGTATCAATGGTCTTAAACATCCATCAAATTGTACATATTTTTTCCAGTCACAGAGATGTTCATTCTGCGGCGTCGTGGTGAAGCTCTGTTTCTAGGTACCAATTCATAGGGATTATATCTAGAGTGTGACAAAATAAGTGCACCCATTCTGGCTGCAGCCCTCTTCCATAGACTTTGGTCCACTTTGCTAAATGATCACGCAGATCATTCCTCCCATCATATTTCTTAGTTAACTGCACTTTAGGATGACCAAATCACATCCTCATCATCCTCCTGTAATCGCGCCATTCAATCAAAGTTGTCCTTGTGCATACCTCACCATCGAGCGGGCATAGTGCGTAGTGCCAAATCCAATGCCTGAAAACGATGATCCTCCGGGACTTCTCTTTCAAAGGCATTCAAAAAATTATCTACATCAGTTAAACCATCATAATAAGGTAAATTTCTTACCTCTAAGGACACACAATACAGTGATTTAGTCATCATATTGCAGCACAGTGTGGATACTTCATGTAGCCTATTCTCCTGATGCTCTAATTCTTCATCTGAGTCTAAGGTACAGGAGCTTTCGCAGTCCCATGAAATCCATCCATCAACTGTTGGATTAATCCAGTCTTGGTCTCACGCTGTTATTTTATAGTTCTGATCCAAATGATCATCACTTTCCTCATGGTCACGGACCGATTCAGTATAGCACGGTCCTTCTGTCGGGTCCAATGGTACTACAATGCGGAGTGATTTCCTTTCAAATGACATTGTCAGGTTCTTCAAATTGATGACCCCATTCATGTCAATAGCCCAATCAATTCCCAGGAGCGCGGGGTATGGATTGTTGTCATCAACAATCTCTATCACTTCAAAATCAGCCAGCACACTCTCGCCTTCTATATCTATGGTCACTCCATGCAGTCATCCCATAGGGATAATCTTCCGTTGGTTCGCCATCCTCAACTGAATCGGAGACCACTATAGTGTTGGTCTCCCCATTCTATTCCATGTCTGTTTAAGAAAAATGTTCGCATGAGATCCCTAATCGAAAATAACCTGGTCCATCTCATAATCTCCTATTGGCGCGGTGAGCCTCATCTCGCGCCTTGTCCTTGTCCTATGTTTGCCAATCTTTCTGACTATGCGGTTTCCTTCAAGAACATTTTCCTTACCAGCACACTTGTTTATCAATTCTCGTAGCCCTTTCACAGCCTTTCTATCACGCAGTAATTTCATACATGTCTCCAGGAAGGTGGTAAGCACAGAGGGTTCAACCTCTGTAGGTGCGCCGATTGCTGGCAGTTTTTCTTGACTTCTTAAGGTAGAGGCCTCAGTGAAGCTTTTCTTCACCTCCGTAAATGTTTCCTTCACGCACTCGAGATCAAACCCAATCTCCTTTTCTGGGGCCTTACAGACCCACCCTCTTTCTTCAGGTTGTTTTCCTTCATCATCACCAGTCATTATTCCGCTTCGCAGCATGATATTCACACTTGGATCTTCCTTGCGGGGCTCAACCCTCATCATCTGTAATTTCTAGGTAGGATGTTGAGGTTGCGCCTTCTTCTTCTGCATCTTAGCTATCAACACAGGGCATTCTTCTATTGTGTGGTCAAATTGAGTGCAGTATTGACATGACGAGCATGTCTAAATCATACAGTCTAGTGTATGGCCTTGGAATTCCCCAATTATAGCAAATGACCTGTCCCTGACCTCTACCAGGTCCTCCTCCTCCTTGGCCTCTTTCATGCCCCTGATATCCTCCACGTGCTCCGCCAACACCTTGATCCGGAGGCTGAGTTTCTGGTTGCATTCAATATGTAGGCATCCTCTCCATCATTAGTTCATAGCTACGGCATTAGTGCTCATCGTGGCCCACCGATTTGCAGAAATCGTAGAACAATTGTTGTGGTGTCTGCACAAATTTTTGTAGCAAATGACAGTTATCCGTTACATGCTTTCCAGCCACTTGACAAATAGCACACCATAACGCGGGCTCCATACTTGATCCAGTTGGAGCTTCCTGCCTTAGGGGCATCCCCCCCCCCCCCCCCCCTTGACATATGATCCTTATCATGCCCCTGGCTCTTACACTTGAGGCACCAGACTTCTTGGCGCACCTTTGTCCTGGCCTCCTTTTCTTTTTTCAAGCTCTACAATTCCAAACAGAGGTTCTGCAACCACGAGTGAATTTGTTGGACTCCCAAAGACGCATCCTGAATAGGTGTTTCATGCAATCACATTGTGATTTCCAAAGCTTCTGCTTGATTTCCTATCTTTTGTTGCAATAAAGCAATCCTTAAGTAGGGTAGGAGCGCGACTATAAACCAATCACGATGCTGACTATTTGTGAGATTCATATTAGCTTCATGGATCCCACACTTCAGCCTTTGATTTAGCTCCCAAGGCATTTCACTGGGCATCATCATTATTTCCTTAAATCCAATTACCGATTGCGAGGTAGACTTAGGCTTACCGAGTTCTTTGTTCAAAGTAGTCTGAGTATCTGTTAATGATGCCAACGGATTATCAGTGTAGTACTTAATGTACCATGTCAGCACGTGATCCTATAGAGCGGTAACCAACTATGCCTTCTTTATATTATCATCTGTGATCTGTTGTGCTTTCCACATAGCCTTCGCAACAAACCAAAACTGAATCAGAAACTCACTTCCTAATCCCTTGAAAGCTGGCAACTTCATGGGATTCGACATGTTGAACGGAGGCGGCGGCGGTGGTGGTGTGGGTGATGGTGTATGTTGTGGGGGTGAAGGTGGAGGTGGCGTAGATGGTATCTGCGAAAAACCCTGTCTTATCAATTGGGCAATACTTTACGATGAAGCCTATGCTTCTCCCTTGTCGTCACTCACGGGAGGTCCAATCAGCGGGCTATATTCAGGGCCTGTTCTTCCCCTATCTCTGAAGAGATTCCCACTTCGATGTAGCTCCAAACATCAAGGCAGTGGCATAAACTCTTTCTCACACAACATCTTAATCGAAGCATTCAAAGATCTTACGTACTTACCTCGCGGTCCTTTGAAGAAACGTCGCTCTGCTTCGTTGTAACTGACTGAGGTCTCAACCGCGAATTCTGTAACAAATCCTCCTATAACGTGATCAAGCCAATGGTCAACAGCACGTGCGATCTTATCTTAAGAGGCCTCTAACCTCCGTACTAGCTCTGGAGTCCACACTTTTGGACCGTCAAGCCTCCACCTTCCTTGGTCGTCTGCCAATTTAGCTATCCACTCGTATAGTTAAATCGGGAAGGAGCAGAAGAAAATTTCTTTTATCTCTGTGTACAAATATCTGTCCAACCACTGTTCTTTTTTCAAACATAGATTCCTATTTTCTTGCACCACGAATTCGTGGATCTTTCTATCCATCACTTCTTGATTTCCTTCTTGGTCTGATTCCAGTGATGCAACATCACACATCTCTTTATGCAGATCCCAATACCAGCAACGAAACCATTTGTTGGCTTAGGGGTCCTGACCCAGGTTTAGAGTTAATTGCGCCAAACAAATCCCTACACTACTGGCCCTTTCGGCATCAATCCGCGTAGTGCAAACTGGAGTCTCACCCGAAGTAGTAAGGGGGGATGCTAGAACCAAGTTTTCACATCTAGAGATCAATCACATGTCTTTTTGTGACCTAGATCTGCCTTCACGATGATCTCTAAGCCTCTATGGCTTATTGTTGTAACTTCCCTTAATCGACCTCTGGACCTCCGCGAAGGTCTACAACTGGCTTTTGCAAACCCCGAACATGAAAATTATCTACTTACGTGCACTGTAGATTCTCCTTAGATCAATATTTACTCAGATCTACCTAAGTGTTCACTAACTTTAATAGAAAGTGTTATCATCTTTGCGTAATCACTTAACATTAATTGTGTTCATATAATAAGATAGATCAAGTAAATTCGCGCATCAATACATCATTATTTCATAAATATATTATTCATCAAAGCATATATCGAATTCATACATGACAGAAGTAAAGAGATAAAACACAGGAATTTCTACAACAACCTTCTTTATTGATCTTCAGTAAAGGCTTACAGACTCAACTTCCCTGTGCACTCAGCTGCAGGGGTCCGCGCACTCAGTTGTAGACACTACTCTAGGACTATGCGCATTCAACTATAGATCCTCTTTCCCCTCTAAGACTTACCTCTCTGTGCTAGCCTTCTTCTTTCATACCCATAGACACTCCTAGATCTGCCTTAGAATCTCTAAGACATACCTATTTATACAATCCCATGGTCCGTGGACCATGGGTAGATCTAAAAAACCGACTCAAGTTTTCATAAAGGAGGGTAAAAACCCTTTTTTATGCTTAACTAGCTATGTGCTCCGTGACCACAATTTGCGGAGACTTTACATCTTTTTACATCAAAGCTTGTGCTTTTGCCCCAAAATTGTCCGAGGGGACCCCATCCCAACACATGTTACTCCATGTTTTCCAATGGCTCCATTTTTCCAAGTAGGTGGAACCTGTAATTAATGTAATAAATGTACGTAGCATTGAATGCCACTTTCCCGCCTTATTTCAAACTCGACTACTTACCCACCAAATTTCAAACTCAGCCAAGTGTGCGGGAAATTTAGAGCTGCTCCCAAAATGTTGTTGCTCAGAAGTTATCCTAACTCATTGTTTTCCTCACATCAATTCTCCATGGAATAATTTAAGGCCATCATTCCCTCCTGTGCCAAAAATGCTACTGCTTAGAAGTTATCCTAACTCGTTGTTCATGGGTTCTACTTTTTCACATTTAGAGTCCATCAAGGGAAGCGTCCAAACAGAAATGGATCCACCCATTTGGAATTTGGAGAGATCTGTATATCAAATTTCAAGATATGCCAATTCCAATCCCCATCCACACCTTATGTATGGCCCAAATAGAGTGTCATTGTTCTGCACTTCCAGGGGTTTTGCGGTTGCCCATGTGTCTAGCATCAAGTATATGAGTAGAGGCTCTAGCATTCAAAGAAGAGAAGGATATTGTGAAGAAGAACATGATCAGAATTCCAAAAACAATGGAGATATGTATTATCAAACTTTATTGGAAGCAACTCCTAGCAACCCACTTCTTCTCAATAACTATACCAAGTTTCTGCACGAGGTTACCAATTTTGGCTTATGTTTGAGATGATGTTCTATTTATTCGAGTTACAATTTATATCCATGGAACATTTATTTGTATTAGTCATGACATAGTTAGCATTAAGTTATCATTTTTCCAGTAGGTTTTGAGAAACATGGGTTGAAATATTATATTTGATTTATTTACAGATGGGATTATTTTGGACTGTATGTATGTTAGGTGTAACATAATATAGAGAACGATGAGGAATACTATAAAATGAAATTATTGGCAAGCCCCACAGATATGCAGAAATTGTCCCACTCCATGCAAATTTCATATGGGAAACACATAAGGATGCATTTACGGTCGAAGCGTACTTCAATCAAGAACTGAACTTGGCTTACTCTTATGACTGGTAGGATTCCAGAATCCCTTCCACTAGTTATGTGTTCAAGCCACTTTCTTGTTTGTTCTGCGCATTGTATTAGATCATGGTGAATTTAAACCTTATAAATTATATTGAAGTTGTCCAATTGCACCTTGATTCCTGCAACTATGTTCTTGCATCTTATGCTCATTTCTTATGGAAGTCCGAAGAGGAGGAGGAGGATCAAAAGGATGGCCCTGCTCATTTGCAGAGTGTGGAAACAAGGACTTTTATTGGATCTATATCTGTTGTTGTTTGACATTATACGGTCTATAAATAATTAAGAAATCACAAGAATAATACGTCGTGAAGTTAGATTTGAGTTTTCTGATTTTGTACATATGTAGATTTTTAGTCTCAATCCCTTCTTAGATTTCACAGTAGATGCCACATTCTCATTAACACCTTTTTTAACTATCATTTTTTCTTTCTTTCAAACTGGAAAATGACTAATTCAATTTTTCTTTCCTTCTCATTGGTAATTATTTCTAATATGTTGGCACATTGCTTGTTGAAAAAGATCCTTCTGTTGCACTATTTTATCGTGTCAAAATTGAATTGTCCATAGCAATCGTGGGGGCTTTAATAGTTGGCATTTTCCTTTTCCTTCCACTCATCTGTCTTGTTAATGCAAGACCTTTGGCACCTTTGACAATCGAAGTTTCTAGGCTCTACATAGTGAACTAATATTGGTGGACCATCGAGAACATATTTAAACAAAAATGGAGAGGTATATATTTCTTTCCGGTTGACCAATGAGTAAACATGGACTACACTACGTATGTTTGTCACCATGTGGTCACTATTTCATTGTCCGATGCGGATGGAGATGACATCCTACTATGTCATTTCTTAGATGAAGAAAATGTTGTGGGTGCTACAAGCAAGCAAAAACGAAGTTTGAGTGGTGCTCAAACTTGACAGATGATGGACATGATTTCCAAAATAGGGAAACATATGTTTATAGCACCAATAAAGCATCTTGTGGTTTCTAGAAATGGTGAAAGTCATTTTCATGAAAGAGATGAAGTATTTGTATATACCAATCCTAATATATCCTTATATGTGTGATTTTACGCATATTCAGCAATTTAGAGTGTGATCATAACCTTTAAAACAAAAGATTTTATAATATATTCAATATGAAAAATGAGACATGCTTCCATTTTTGTTCTTTCTTCTATCATTTAAATATACCATAAATATGTTAAGTTTAATAACATCCTTACTTATGAGTATAAAACTTATCCAACCAATAGAAGAGTACGACCCCTAATATAGTTTAAAATGATAAAATCAATTTTAATTTGGAGATAATTATATTAATAATATAATGTTCGAATAAGAAAGTTTTTTTTTAAAATGAAAGTTAATATAATTTTTTTATATTACCCTGGAGTTCTTTCATAATTTCTTTCTACATATTTATTCTAGATATTCTAGGATTAAGAATAGAAATAATTTATGGTGGAAGGGTGTAATATCAAAGTGAGAAGAATGTACAAGAATCATAAACTTTCTATGTCAAGCAGTAATCATGATTTACTAGATGCATGAAATATTGAGGCACAAGAGAATGATATTTCTACTTATCAAGATCATGATAATTAGTTAGGTGACAAAACTAACAACGGAAACGAGAGACCATATTCTAATTAGGTAGGTTGTTGACCAGAGACCATATCCTTGAAGGAGTAGGTGCCATGATGGTGTAGGGGATCCGCCATGGCGGGCAGGGCCCCGAGGGCCAAAACCAGAGGCACCTAGTGGAGATCACGGAGCTCACTAAAACCCTAGCGCGCACTTGCTTTTTGTGAAAGTAGATTTAGCTAATCTTATTATTATTTAATTAAATGTTATTATTATTTAACATTAATTAATTAATTAATAATGATATTAAATTTAATTAACAATAATAA
>APFE031240006.1:20164-49486 GCA_000404065.3 Pinus taeda | reverse complement strand
GAGTCCTACCAACAGCTTCTCTCACTACTCTACATGTCCTCCAGAGGCAGTTCCTAGATTGATGGGAGGTAAAGAAGAATCGCCTTCAGATTTTATCTGAATATGAGAACGTCAAAAGAAATGTTGGCGAGAGTGTGCAAGACTATTGTGTGAGAATTAATGCAGTATACAAGATATCCCTACAAATATCAAACCACCAGAGGGATTGGATTTGCTTAAGTTTCCAGATGGATTTGATGTCGATATGGAATATTAGTTGCATGAACATGATCCTACAATGCTAGAAGACATGCAAAATAATGTTGTGAGTGTAGAAGCGAACTTGCTGGCCAAAAGAGCAAGAATGAGATCAGACAAGAGAGTGACTGTGAAAGAAGAAGCATTTACTTCATATTTAAAAATGGATACATTGATTCAAGAAATGGAAAGGATGGTTGATCGGTTCTCCATCACAGAGAGAATTGAACCATAGATTTGGAACCCAAACTTTAGAGGGCAGCAGCAGCCCCAATTCTGAATCAAGCAAAGAGAGAAAAAGGCACCAGAACAACCAGCACAACAACAACAACAGATCAGACCTCCCTTACAGCATAATTATGTTCAAGGATTGGAAGAAGAAGAGGGGGAAGGTCCAGTAATTGAAACAAATCACTTCTTCACTGCAGATGGTATGCCTATATTTCTGACCGAAGATGAGAAGTATGCAGAAAGTTATGACATTTTAAAGGATGAGGACTACATCTTAGCAAATGATGTTGTTTTGGAGGCTGAATATAACGATTATTAGTGTGGTTACATGAATGATTTGTGTGCACAACAGATACAATATCCTTTGAGGAACAGAGATGTACTAGTCAGTCCTATTCAAAATAGGAAGGATGTTCAGTCAAAGAATGATCTCTCAAACAATTAGAAAAAAGGAAAGGAGCATGTTGATCAGAATCCTAGCAAGGTAAATCAACCATCAACAAGTACAACTACAAAAGAGAAAGACAATCAGAAAAAGGATAGTGCAACGAAGGAGCAAATAGATAAGAGGGACATCAGTGTCAAAGAGGTAGAAAAAGTCACATCTTTTAGTTTAGAAAGTGAAATTGCTAAATTAAAAGTGTCCATTCCTTTGACTGATCTTGTTATGAATAGTCATTAGAAACACGGTGTGTCTAGAATAATGCAAATTGATCCTTTGTCCGACATGGTGAATGTTAAGGATGATCACCCTGAACTTATTTTTGATCCAGCTATAGAAAGTCAGCTAGAAGATAGTGAAGTCCTGCCATTTTATTTGAGTCTTATACTGCATGAGTATATTCTTCATAATGATATGCTTGATTCTAGAGCTTCCTACAATTTGATGCCCAAGGCTATCATGGAAAAGTTGGACCTGGATATCACCTGAGAATATCATGATTTGTATTCATTTGATTCTAGTAGAGTTCACTACATTGGGCTCATCAAAGATTTGGTGGTTTCCTTAGATCAAATCCCAACTAAGAATGGTGGTAGTAGCTAATATACCACCTCGATTTGATATGTTGTTGTCTAGATCGTAGGGAGCCAAACTCAAAGGCACTTTACAACTAGACTTCTCTTATGCTACAATCCCTATTTTCAGTCAATTGAGGAAGTTGTACCAGGAAAAGAAGATGAAATATATGATCACTAGTAAAGAGAAGCCCATAAATCATCTGATAAATGTTGTACATAGAGATTTAGAGTCTTTTGTCTTGTACACTGATAGTGAATTGAATGATGTAGATATTCAACCGGTAGAAGTACATTATGTACCAGAAATTTCTGAGGCTTTTAGAGAAGTTCCTAACCAGGAAAAGAAAAAGGTGGCAATTCCTTCTGAGCAGCCTCCACAGGAGTAGAAAGTCAGTGAAGAATAGAAAAATGAAGCAACTAGAAAAGGTAAGATCGAAACAAAAGCAAAATTCCAACATCTGGAAGATGAAGATGAGCTTTGGAGCATAGACTTCGATGGTGCTTTGGGTAAAGACGGTGCAGGTATTGGAATTTGGATCCGAAGTCCTGTTTTTCAGCCGGAAAAAGTTCCAAGTAATGTTAGAGTGTGTTCCTATGAATTAGCTTTCGATTTCTCTAACAATGAAGCGGTGTATGAGGCATTGATTATAGGTCTAAAGATTTTGAAGAAGCTTTGTGTGAAAAAGTTTTATGTTTATGATGATTTAGAGCTAGTGATTAAACAAGTCAAAGGATAATATCAAGTGAAGCATCCGTGAATGAGAGCTTATAGGAATGTAGTCCTGGATATCTTGAAATTTTTTCCAAAATACACATTGACAGTGGTGCCGAGAAGTCAAAACATCATTGCTAATCCACTTGCTATAACAACGAGCAATCTGAAAATTCCAGTGAATTCTAGCAATAAATTTGAAGTTCATGTCAAACATAGGCCTACTGTTATTGATAATTTGAGATATTGGCAAGTTTTATGGGATGAAAATGAAATTAATTCATTTTTGCAGAATGAAGGGAAGTTTAAGAATGCTTTCATTGATGATGTTAGTGATTCTAATGAACAAGACATTGAGGTAAATCAGATGGATGTTTTACAGCTGAAGGATAATGTTATTCCTAGAGGTCTTATACCTTTAGAGGAGTTGTTTGATCAAGATGATGTGGCAAGAAAACCAATTTTGATTCCTATTGAAAAAGGAGTTGAATATGTAAACATTGGGACAGTAGACCAACCCAACCTTGTTAAGTTATCAAAAACACTATCTCCTGAGTCAAAGGCTAAGTATTTTAAGTTTCTTTCTAAATTTTGTGATGTTTTTGCGTGGGATTACTCAGATTTGAAAGTATATGACAAGAACATCATTCAGCACACCATTCCTATCAAGCCGGATCAAAAATCCTTTAGAAAAAAATTGAGGAGGATCAACCCAAAGCTGTTGCGATCCATCGAGAAAGAGGTAAATAGAATATTTAAAGCTGGTATCATTGTTCCAATTAGATTCTTTGATTGGGTTTCAAATTTTGTCCCGGTACGAAAAAATACCTGGGAGATAAGGTTGTGCATTGATTTCTGGAACCTAATTAAAGTATCCCTAAAAGATAACTATCCTCTTCCTAAGATGGATCACATTCTGCAAAGATTAGTTTGAGCATCGCGGATCTCACTACTAGATGGCTACTCAGGTTACAATCAGATTTTGGTGCACGAAAAAGACCAAGACAAAACTGCCTTCACAACACCATGGGGGACTTTTTAGTATGCCAAGATGCTATTTGGGCTGAAGAATGTCGGGGCCACTTTTCAGTAGGCTATGGATATAGCTTTCTCTGATGAGAAGGATGTTTTCTTAGTGGTTTACTTAGATGACTTGAAAATATTTTCTGGTTTTGTTGACGAGCATTTACACCACCTGAGGATTGTTTTTTAGAAATGCAGGGAGTTCGAGATTTCTTTAAATCCAAATAAGAGTCTTTTTCCCATGGAGGAAGGTAAACTCCTTAGACATATAATTTTCAAAGATGGTATTCAAATTGATCATTCTAGGGTGGAGGCAATTCAACAAATAAAATTTCCACTCAACAAAAAGGAGATCCAAGCCTTCAACGGTAAGATGAACTTGTTACTTAGATTTATACCAAATTTGGTTGAGCATTTGCATGATTTAACTAATATGTTGAAGAAGGACAGCACTGTGAAATGGACCAAGGATGCCATGGAATATTTCAATTTGGTAAAACTTGCTTTGACCACAACCCCTATTTTGATTAGTTCTGAATATACTCATGATTTTATTATATTTTCATTTGCATCTGAGCACACTTTGGCTACTGTGTTGATGCAAAACAAGGATCAGGTTGAGCATCCCATTGCATTTTTCAGTCAGACTATTAGAGATGTTGCTCTTCACTATAAAATCATTGAGAAACAAGCTTTGGCTCTTATAAAGGCATTGAAGGATTTTAGAGTTTACATTCTGCATTCGCATACCATAGCATATGTTCCCAACGTGGCTGTCAAAGATGTCCTCATGCAAATTGATCCAAAAGGAAGAAGAGGTAAGTGGATAGCAGCAATATTAGAGTATGATATTGAGATTAAGCCAATGAAATTGATCAAAGGTCAAGGCTTGGAAAAACTCATGGCTGAGTCAAATCTTCATATTTTGGATATAAATCTTATTGCAGCAATGTTAAATGATGAAGACGATGGCACACTCATTCAGGTATCATAGATGTTTCTCAAATCACCTTGGTATTCTAATATAGTATATGTTCTTCAGCACCTTTCTCCTCCTCCTGGAATTTGAAAAAGTAAAGGTAGATCACTAAAACTGAAGTTTACAAAGTTCTGCATTTTAGAGAGTGCTCTCTGTTGGAAAGATCCGAGAGGGGTTCTTCTTAATTGTTTAGTTAAAAATGAAGCTCAGCAGGTAATAAATGATTTTCATAGAGGAGATTATGAGGGTCACCTATTTTGGAAAACAAAAACTAATAAAATCTTGAGATCAGGGTATTATTGGCCATCTTTATTTTCACATTTATATAAGACAGTCACGAGCTGCCACAAATGTCAAGTTTTTCAGGGAAAAAAGAAGTTGCTTCCTCTTCCTTTGAAACCAGTTGTATTTAATGCATCGTTCTAGTAGTAGGGGCTTGATTTCATAGGAGAAATTCATCCTACATCATTAGCACATCACATATGGATTTTGAAAGCTATCGATTACATCACCAAATGGATCGAAGCCATTCCAATAAGCAAGCTACGAACACGGTAACTATTTAGTTTTTAGAGTCCAATATCTTGTCTCATTTTGGTCGCCCTCACAAGATTATTACGGATAATGTGACAAGTTTAAGTCGAAGAAAATGATTAAGTTTTGTGACAAATATAACATCAGATTGGGTCATTCCATGGCATATTATCTGGAGGGAAATGGACTAGCTGAGTCTTCAAATAAATCCTTGGTAAACATTATTAAGAATATGTTGGAGGCAAACAAAAACAATTGGCATCGAAAGCTTGTCAATTCTTTGTGGGCCGACAGAGTGAGAAGTAAGAAATCAATAGGTATGTCACCTTTTGAATTGGTTTATGGTACTGATACAATGTTTCATACATCCCTTGTTGTCCCGGTCATGAGATTATTGCAAGAAGCCGACAATGAAGAAAATGATATTCAGCGCCAGATCAATCAAATGATTCACCTTCAACAAACAAGGGAAGAGGTTTCTAACAATAGTTTCGGCTACAAGAGAAGATAAAGAAAATTTATGACCAAAAAACCAAGGCAAAAAAGTTTTAGCTGGAAGATCTAGTGTTGCGATGGGATGCACGAAATGAAGAAAAAGGGAAACATGGTAAGTTTGATAATCTATGGAAAGGACCTTATAAAATCTTAGCCTATCAAGGACAAGATGGTCAAGAATGCTGAAGAGGACCAGTGAATGGTAGGCTCCTGAAACACTATTATTTCTAATGCAGCTTGCTAAAGTTGTTTCATTGTCATTGTATATACCAGTTTTCTTTCCTTGCAAGTTTTGAAGTACAATGTCATTTGAGCTTGGGGCCCAAAGTGAAGGCTATAGAGATTAAATGCTTTGTGTTGTGTTCAATTGTTTTTTGAGTCAGTCTAGAGTCGGTTGTGAGTCAGTTTTCAGTTTGTATCGAGTCATTTTTCAAAAATTTCGAAAAGATTTCAGTCTTTCATTTGTTTGACCGTATTGGCCAAATCAACTAGGCACTTGATCTACGGTGTTCTTGACACCTCCAAGGAGCTACCATCCCAAATAAGGCCAATTTTAGTGTCAGTATATGCATGCTTCCATTAGGGATCAAATATGCCCTTTGTATTTTCATTTTAGGTGTCTCATACTGAATTTTTTATCATTCCACTAGGTCATGCCAAAATGGTCCACCGATGGTTGTCTTCTTCTTAGAAAATTAAATTTTCCCTCATGAGGTACATTTGCTAACCCATCTCCATGTTGCATCCAGTTATGGTTTTAGTTATGTTATTTTTAGAGTCAATGCAGTTATGTTTCCATTAGGTCTCGGGGTTCATTTCCAAGGTCTTTTCATTAGGTCTTAGGGTCCATTTCCAAGGTCAAACGCATAGTTTCAAGTGTAAATAAAGGGCAACAAAAGTATGAGGAAGACCAATAACCAAAGAGTGGTTGGTAGTATGTCATGGTTATTGTACAAAGATCTTATTTGACTGATGTAATTTTCATCTCAAAAACATGTTTTTGACATGAAAATAGAGTATTTTAGTTGATTCATATTTTTTTTATGCAATTCAAATCATTTCATGTAATAAGTGTTCCCATAAGCTGTCCAAGCATTTATCCTTACTGCAAGAAAATGAAGCCATTGAAGAAATCAGTTCAATCAAAGCATCATTCACCTGAAAAGAAACAAAGAAAGAAAAGCATCAAACAGAGATTTGAAGACAAAGTAAAAGTTCCAAAAAACATTATAAAGTGGGGTTTTTCTAAGGAAAAATCAAAATCACCTTCTATATAAGATTTCAAAATTCATCATATTCATTTGACAAAGAGAGAGAAGAGAGTTGAAGGAGAGAAGGAAGCAAAATGATGGCTGAGAAAAGTGGAGGCACTAAGCATAGAGCAGGGAGCGCTGCGCACAAGGCAAATATTAGAGGTTATGTGCATAGAGCGGGGAGTGTTTCGCATACAAACAAAGCATTGCGCATAGAGCTTGTGTGCCAGTGCATTTTTCATGGTGTTGCACTCTTGTACAAGGCATTGTGCATAGGGCTAGAAAACACCAAGACTGCCCTAACAACCATCTAAATTGCTCTTTTGCTACCGAGACCCCCTAAGCAAGTAAGTACACTCCTTGAGCCATCCTCCCAATACTCATTTCACGATTTTGAAGTTTGTTTGCTATTTAAATTTTAAAACCCTAGGTTGTCTAAAAACCCTCCCTACTTACCATATCCCTTATGCCACATTCTGTTGTCAAATCCCTGCATATATCCCCTATATCCTAATCCCCCAAACAAAATTCATACACCTATCCCCTATACCCTAATCTCCCACACAAAATCCCTACACCTATCCCCTATACCCTAATCCCCAAAACAAAATCCTTAAACCCCTATTTACTAAACAATCCCTACCAAAAAATATCCTCCTTCTCACTCTCACAACATACATATCTCATCCTATATTGCACAAACTCCTATCCCCTTCCCCTATCCTATTCACCATAACTCACTTCTTGATTGCCTTCTCTAGTTTTTCTAAAGTTTAAAATTCAAAATACATGGATAAAGAGGATAAATATTATGGGGAGGAGGAAAACAGTGGCAATGAAAGCATGGGAGATGAACCTCAGCATTAGATAAAACCACATAAGGGAGGCAAAATCATCATAGAGGAACCATCAAACATCAAAGAGTTACAGGCTTCTCATATACTTGTCTCTTGTTTCAGGCATATAGGGTGTTATGAGTTTTGTGAGAAAGTACAAAGAGTTCAACACCATCCTGAGCTGACCATGATTTTTGTAGCCAATCTCTGTGATAACAAGGTAACTCTTGTCGAGGTGACATTTACAGTTTCATCCTCCATCGTTTCTAATGCTACAAGGATTCCGAATGTGGGGGGGAAATGGTATAAAGTACAAGATTTTGATGAGCACTACTATGAGACATACATTAAACCCAGGTACAAGAATGAAAATAAGAGGACCTTTCCTTTCAGGTTCATTGACGACAAGTATGCCCCTATGATGAGGATCATTATGAAGTATTTTACATGTGAGGGCATATTTTCCAGACTGTACACCTATCATATTAGGCTTCTTATGCACTTCACAAGAGTGAAAATGACGAACATCCCATATTTCTTATTCAGGAACATTGAGAAGATGGCCTACATCGTACAAAAAAAGCCATACCCCTAGCAAATGAATAGTATTTATCACTATTCCTTGATTAAGATGATTGTGCTACATCATCTCAACCTCCTGAACATCTCCTGGGATACATTTATTGCCAATGAAATCTTCAATGGTCCTCAGATTCCTCCACCGGTGCCCCTAGAAGAAGAAAGGCCTTCCAGTAATGCCAAAGTAAAGAAAAGTGAGAAGGCTAAAGAGACTAAAGTTGTTGAGAAGCTAGAAACCAACAAAACATATCAAAGAGGAGAAAGAAAGTTGTTTGCAATGGATAGGCAAGTGTTTACTCCACTTGATCTGGAAGGGGCCTTGCCTTCTTCATTAGCTCATATGCAAATGCTTGCTCCACAAATTGTGGAAGGGGCTTTGCCTTATTCATCATCACAATAGATACAACAGGTGCAACAAGTGCATAAAGGGAAAGAAAATATGTTGGAAGAAAGCCTCATTGATGAAGAGGAAAGGGAATTTGATTTGATGGAACATGATGGATTAGAATAGCCATACATTCATCATGGCATTGAGATAGTCGACTTGGAGGCTCAAGATGAGGCAACAAATGAAAATATAACCATAAGGGGAAAATATGCACAGATCCAAGCACTGATGGACAACTTGGCAAGAGCTAAGTATGTCATTTCGTACTTTGAGCAAGAGAACAAGCAGCTAAGTGACAAACAAGTCCTCATGGAGCTGGAACTTCTAAAAGCAAAGAGGTAAGGTGACAAAGGAAAATTAGTAATGCAAGAGAAAGAAACCCCAACCACCTTGACTACAAAACAAAGGCTTGAAAAAGAGATTGAGGAGGATAAGGAAACATGGATTGACAGGGTCAATTTTCATTTGGAGAAGCTACTACAAAGGTCCAATAGGGACAATCAAATCATTAGGCACATGGCTCATCATTACAGGGACTAGAACAAGATTTGCAACATAAGAGTCAAGAAAATGAAGACAAGGATAAAAAAAGCACTCAAAGGTAAAAAGGAGGGTTATAGGCTTAGGTTTCTTGCTGAATCTTCCTTGGCTAACCCAAACACTTTATGGTGGTGTTCTCCACAAATTTTGAGTAAGTTTTGAGAATTTTTCTTTTTGAAGAATTTTACAATTTTGCAGTGGC
Organism: Pinus taeda; assembly: GCA_000404065.3. Lineage (NCBI taxonomy): Eukaryota > Viridiplantae > Streptophyta > Pinopsida > Pinales > Pinaceae > Pinus > Pinus taeda. The sequence continues at coordinate 40,457 of APFE031240006.1, read as the reverse complement.
GCTGCGCTTTTCCTAGGGGAATCCAAACAAGAAATGGTTGGAATTTTTGGATTCACACCTTCTACGCTTGGCCGCAGCAGTGCCCTGGCAAGCAGGTCCAATGGAAGCAAGCCTTACAGATAATCCAAGCAGCAATAACGGAAGCAGCGAAATTTAGGGATCCATGGTATTCTCTTACTAGGTGGAAAAGTTGATAATACGACATTTCATCTATTGGGTGTCACAATGGTTTAATTATGACGATTTCTTCTGAAACTAAGAACAAAATATTTATTGATGATATCAAGTGATATATCAACGAATAGGGTATCCCACAATGATGATTGCATGCACCTTGTGCATTTTCTAAGCATTCGGAGCAAAACTAGTCATCCAAAAGGTAAAAAAACACCCAAAAAAATGACCTTTTTACCCATGGCACTGCGCACAGAGGCAATCTTGGGAGAATCAGTTTTTGAGGGGTCAAATCAACTCCAAATGGGAAACTAAAGGAATATTTGGAAAGTATACAAGAAATTATTTCTAATGAGAAATCATGAGCTCAATTTGGACATCGGGAAGGCCTCCAAAATAGTCCTCTAAAAAGTGCTATGCATAGAGCTTGGGCGCTGCGCATAGGACAATTTTATGCTGAATTTTCACTTCGCTATGCAATTACTATAATTTAGGGTTTTCTCTCATGGATGATGTTATTACTGATGTAAATGGTAACTAGAACTATAAATAGGACAGATAGCAGTTACTGGAAGGTAGATTCATTAGACCAAAAGTTATCTTGAGGACAAATGAATCAGTTTCCTCCCTTTTAGAGGCAAGTTGTTAGGTTGCCTAGATTCCAGTTTCTTGTCCAGTTTTTGATAAATTAGTTCCTTATCTTAGCGATTTGATCCCTAAGGATGGCAGGAGGTTTAATTTATGTCTATATCTTGTTCTTCTTTCTCATTGTAAATTGTTGGACTGAGTTGGATTATTATGCTTTGAGTAGACATCATTTTGTATTAGTTTTTAGCAGGAGATTAATGACAAGTTGCAGCTATTTCTTTGGGATCCATGTGGTATGATGTTCAATTCAATTTTCTCTATTGTGATCATATGTTAAAATGTTTTTTGTACTTAATCAATCATTTCATTGCTTTTAAGTGGATGTTTTCAAGTTGATGGGCAGAACCCATAATATTTATGCTCAGTTTTGGGAAAATATTCACAGTCTATTTTTTCTTCAGTTTAGGAAGAATCCATGTTGCTTACATGATCTTTCTAGCTCCTCACCTGTCTTGAATCACCTCACCCATCAAACCCCAAAGTGCTAAGCCTTGTGCCTACCTTGCCCCATCAAGAACCCTACAATTTTGACCTAATTTCCTTGCCCTAATTGTTTGGCTCCTCCTGATCCAACAAAATCCTTCAAAATAAAATCAAACCTTGTGCTACAATACCTAGCCTAATATCATTTTCTTGATCCAGTCATCTTGGCTGAGATCCTTATAGAGAGAGACCTCTCCTAGCCCAGTAGGGCTAGCTACTTGGCTAAGCATGGTTTATGGTTACCCTAGCATTGCCTTCCTTCAGCCTGAGGTTCGATCCAAGTGATAACATAAGCGTGAAGAAGATGTTGCTACGGCCAAAGGTGGTGAAGTTTCCAACAGTTTGAGTTTTGGTAAGGCGCTAGAAATTACACCTAATATGTTACAGAGTGCCTCCAGTGAGTTGATGATCTTGTCTTGGATAGGAGAGGTTATTCAAAAATATGCTTCATTGTTGAGCCCATATACTATGGATGGAAAAGGTAGGAAAGCTATCATCATCAGTGATGTGCCAGCTAATGCACAATGTTTCTTAACGAATGAAGACTAGCAAGTTTTAGGATTGGATCGAACTTATTTGTCTAGTGATTAAGAGATCGATAATACTGAGTGGTATCAGATGTGATGTCAGATGCCGAAATTCTACACGAGATTACTACAAGGAGTTGCGTCTAAGTCAATCATTATTCAAGTCATATTGGAAATGGCTTACAACACATACATTTTATTGGAGCACACACATGAATACTCATATTCATCCAGATTACGTGGTGAGCTTTAAAGTCTCTACCCAAATGCATGATTATCCTGGATCAAAAGCGGATCACTTTGCACATAGAATTTTGGCAATTGTGTATAATGGTTTCAAACTTCATGCTAAATAATTCTTCTTCTATGGCTACGCCAAGTTTTGATGAGACAGTGTTGCATCCATCCTACGTCAAGTCAAGAAACATCACCATTCTAGGAAAAGAGCAACAGTTCACCAAAATCATCCTTACTTTGACATTCAGTTGCAAACCAACTTTATTCATGGAAAATTGTTGACATCTACTAATCGGATAATTAAAAGCCCAAATTGTAACCTAATTCATATATAATAGACTGCCTGGAGTGGCAAGGAGTTAACTTAAGATTTCAATTAATTAGATAGTAAGAAAGGAAATCAATCCAGTTAGGGACTGAAGGAACGCAGAAGGGAGGAGTTGGTCCCAATGTAGCGTCAGGAATTTATCAGTTGTGGATCACTCCTCTCGTCTTGCTGGAGTTAAGTGATGTCTACATAATGTAAACATTGTTTTCAGTAATCAATTGAAGAAATTTCCCAGCATGTTCTGTTTAATTATTTATTTCATCTAATGACTTTACATTCTGTGTGAACTAGGTCACTAATAGAGGGTGTGAGCTGGCTAGGTTGGCCACTAGACCAGCTCGACACTGCTCTACATCTTTTAGATTAAATAGCATCTAGATTATTATTTGCTGTGTGAAATATTTAACTATTTCCTTCTTCAAATTGGTACTATTAAATCTGTTGCAATGTTTTCCTTTCGACTACAAGGTTGATCTAGTTTTCTGCTTTAGAAATTATTCTCGCATTAGAAATATTTCTTTATATCGAATAAGGATTGCCAAAACATTTGAATTTACAAGATCAACTGATGCTATAACACTCTGCCTCTATGGGTTTTAATATGCAATTCGAATCCTTTGCTTTGGTTTAAATTCAACAGGGTTGTGCCTTGATTGGTTTCATGTTATGCATTTAAATAATTATTAAATAGTGAAATATTTGATCATTAACTCGTGCATCATTAAGCAGCAATCACGTATAAGTTTATATTATCTAAAGTTGTGATTCTTATGATGCAAAGACAACATGTCTAAAAGGGAAATTGCACTATGATAATGTTTAATTGGTATTGTAGTTTCCCTTTAACTTCTCGACAACTCTCAATGATTTATTTTCAGGGACAAGGAATGCGAGATTCATATTAATTTACTTTCTTTCACAAGTTATTTACGGAGTAGATTTACATGCCGATTATTTCAAGTTAACTTTACACAGAATTAGTACAAGCATAATTAATGAAGGTAGAAGTAGTGCAAGCAGAATGATTTTGATTTGCTTTTGAATTCCTTCCAGCATTTATAGTCTCTCGATATTATGTCGACATTGTTTGATTTCTAGTTATGATTTCCTTTTTGAATTTCCTTTCGCATTGATTTCTTTTATTTCCCGCATGATTTTAATTATTTGGATTGATGTTTTCTCAAATTCTCTTTTAGTGCAGGATATCATTTATTGATGAGATTAATACGCAAGATAGACTAGAATTTGTTTTGTAGGTTGTGAAGGGATTTCTCTGGCGTTTCTAGTGTTGTGTCTCAAAGTTCAGAACTTTTCGGATTGACAAATTAAATGTTGGTACATTTATAAATCCTATACTGCATCCACCATTTTGGAAAAATCTATCTTTGGGTTGAATGCGTCCCATAAAATCTATCGCCCATTTCGCAAAGGCTTGCAATGTCATATGTGGATTCAAAGGCATATCATCCCTCCACGATGGCCTGCCAATCCTTTGAAACACATCACACACCTTGCATTATGCTTTTGAGTCCTGATGGAGGGTTGGCCACCACAACCTTGTGCGTAGAATCTTCTGCGTGATTGCTCTCTCTGCTTAATGTCCTCCTGCAGCATCCCCATGAGCGTCTGTGAGGATGCTGCTTCTTTCAAACTCTGGTACATACTATCGCAATATCTCATTGGACCCCATTTTGTATAGATGCCCAACAATGACAAAAAAAATTCAGTTTACACCACTAACTCCTTCTTTTGTTGGACGGTGTAGCTTTTCGGGGCAGTTCCTGTCGTTAGGAAGTGTATGATATCCTCAAAATGGCCATCCACAATGCGTACTGCAAATAGCTGCGTGTCAATAAATCCCTCCTCCAAATTAGTGGGCTCTTCCCTTGTTTCAATGCGCGACAAATGGTCTGGTCCTGCATTCACAATTACCTCAAAACCATATTCCTAGAAAAATAATAGCCATCTGCAGATTCTCCCCCCCAACATAGACTTATTGACTAGGTACTTCAACACAAAGTGATCCATATACATCTTAAATTGGCCTCCCAACAAGTAGTGTCTAAACTTCTGCAGCACGCATATCATGGCTAACCCTTCACACTCGGTGGTGGAATAGTTCTTCTCGCCTTGGATAACCTTCTGCTTACGAACTCTATAGGATGGTCCAAGTCTCCTCCACCAGTCTGTGTTAGTACTGCTCCCAGCGCTATACATGACATGTCGACATGTGCATGAAACTCCTTCTTCCAATCCAAAAAGACTAAAATCAGCGCGGTGACCATCTTTTCTTTCAATACATCCAAGCTCTTCTTACAGTCCTTGTTCCAACAAAATGTGACATCCTTCTTTAACAATTTCTCCATAAGCGCAGTGATCTGGGCACAACCTTTGATAAACTTTCTATAATATCCTGTATGTCCTACGGTAGCACGCAACTGTTTCAAACTCCTTGGCACTTCCAAATTTAGTATCACTGCAATCTTCATTGGATCTACCATTAGTCCCTGTCTACAAATCTCATGACCCAGCAAGGTCCCAAAAGGAACACAGAACAGGTATTTCTTCAGATTGAGTGTGATCTGGTATCTTCGATATGTATCCAGTGTCAGGCGCAAGCTTTCTACATAGTGTTTCACCAGCCCAAACATAATCCAATCATCAAAGTATACTTCCAGGAACTTATGAATAAACTCCTTGAATGCAACAATGACTACGCGGGAGAAAATCGTAGGTGCATTATTCAATCCAAACGGCATTATAGTGTACTGAAAACAACCCCACTCAGTCGCGAAGGTTGTCTTGCTCCTATCCTCCAATGCGATTTTGATCTGGTGGTACCCCGAGAACCCATCAGTGAAGCAATATGCTTCCTCTCCACCTACATTTTCCAACACTTCATCCGTGAATGGAGTCAGGAAAGGATCATGTACACAAGTGTCATTCATCTTTCTAAGATCCATGCATATCCTTATTTCAATTTTTTTCTTCTTCTCCTGTACCAGCATTGGGCTTACCCAATCAGATTCTTCCATAGGCTCAATGATGCATGCCATGAGCATCTTGCCTAGCTCTAAGCGAACCTTCTCCTTATACGTTGGATTGAGATCGTAATGCCTTTTCTTAACCGGCTTCACGTCAGGCTTCAATGTGATCTTCGTAACACCTAGGTCCCCGATTATCCCTTTTAGATCCGTAAACTTGGTAGGGAATAAATCATGGTATTCGTGGAGAAATTCAGTAACCTTATCCACCATCGTGTCATCCCAGTAGTCTCCAATATTCGTGAACTTGGGCTCTTCCTCTGTACCAATGTTTACCTGTTTTGTTTTCAGCGGCGCAGTTATATCAGGATTCTTAACCCGTGGTCCTTCAACCTCACGGTGACCTTCTGTTTCAGGGAGGTTAATCTTTCACAAATCCTCATCCTCTTCTTGAGTGGTTACATTATAGCATTCAAGCATGTGACTCAGCTAAGTAGCCCACTCAAGTTGAATCAGGTCTAAAGGATCCTGTGGTATTCTAAATATTGTTGATTTCACCTCTTGTAGTGCCTCGTCAATATAGTCAAACCCGTCTTCAAAGCTGAATTTCATTATGAATCCTTCGTGCAAAATATCCCATTCACCTGTACCATGGTAGAGCTCTGTTTCTACGTACCAATTCATCGGGACAACATCCAGGGTGTGATAGAACAAGTGCACCCATTCAAGCTGGGGCTTCTCTCCATAAGCCTAAGCCCATTTGGCCAAGTGTGGCTATGGATCATCTTACCCATCATATTTGTCTATAATTTGTACCTTCAACTTCCCAAAGCATGTTCTCATCATCCTTCTACATTTGCGCCAATCATCAAAGCTTCCCTTGTGCGTACCCCACCATCTTGCAGCTATAGTGCGCAGTGCCCAATCCAATGCTTGGAAGCACTTCTTTTCTGGTACCTCCCTTTCAAATGTATCCAAAAAGATATCTAAATAATTCAGGCCATCATAAGTGGGCAAATTTCTAACCTTTGACAACACACAATGTGTTGGGTGTGGAGTTTGATTATCTTCTAGATTCAAAGGTTTCATCCGGATGTATACCCTAGGAAGATTGTACACCCCTCCACGCAGGGGGGGGACTTGTCCCCCCCACGGGGGTTCGGGGAGGGGGGGGTGATCCCCGGCTAGGGTCCAGGGCCACGGGGTTTGGGGGCAACACCCCTGGAGCTAAAAATAGATGTAAAATTGCCTTGTAAAAGTCTAGTAATTTCTAGTAAATCTAGGCCGTTCATTAGGCAGATGATCTAATGGTATAATTTATGTGTAATTTAGGGTTTTTTGCCCTAGAACGCAACCCCTCACCATATATGAGGGAATTGTATTGCGTCTATGTATATCTGTATTCTGAGTGAGGAAGAGAGAGGAGATTGAGAGCGAGGAGAGAGTTACAGCAGATCTGACGTAGGTGGTATCTCTTCAGGTTGTTGGATAATATAATAAATGAAGGATTGCCTGTTTCTTCGTGGATGTAGCCTAAACTAGGTGAACCATGTATATATGTATCTCTCTTGTTTTATGTGATTTCTGTGTTTATATTTCTGCAATATTTTATGTGTTCCATTGCTCTGTAATATATAATTTTCTAGCATAGCGCAGTGACCAAGTCATGATATTATAGCTCAGTTTAGTTACCTCATGTAGCTGATTCTGCCAGCGCTCTAATTCTTCATCAGAGTCTGAGGTGCATGAACTCTCGATATCCCATGTAATTCATCCATTTGCCGTTGGATTCACCCAATCTTGGTCTAGCATTGTTATATTACAGACATAGTCTATATCGTCATTGCTCTCATAATCGCAGACTCATTCAGTATAGCGCGATCCTTCAGCAGGATCTAGAGCTACTATCCCGTGGAGCAATTTCTTCTCAAATATCATCTTTTTCTTCTTTAGGTTGATTACCCCATTCATATCAGTAGCCTAATCAATTCCAAGGAGCGCAGGATAGGGGTTGCTATCATCCACAATTTCTATTACTTCAAAGTCAGCCAGTGCACTCACGCCTTCAATATCTATAGTCACCCTTTGCTGCCGCCCCATGGGGATAATATTTTGCTGATTCGTCATCCTTAGCTGAATCAGAGACCACTGTAGTGTGGGTCTCTCCATCCGTTCCCAAGTCTGCTTCGGTAGGATGTTCGCATCCAATCTTAGGTCCAAAATAACCTAATTCACTTCATACTCTCCTATCTGCGTGGTCAGCCTCATCTCCTATCCCATCCTTGTCTTATGATTACCTATCTTTTGTACTATGTGCGGCTTAGCTGGAGTGTTTCTGGCACATCTATTTATGAGCTCATGTAACCCCTTCACAACCTTGCTATCGTGTAGTAACTTCATGCAGATCTCTAGGAAGGTTGTAAGCATAGAAGGGTCCATCTCCTGATCAAGCTAATCCTTGCTTTCAAAGGTGGAGGCCTCAACGAAGCTCTTCTTCACCTCCATTAATGTTTCACGTGCATGCTCCAAATCAAACTCAATCTCATTTTGATCTGAAAATGGGGACCTGAAGGCTTATTGTGAACTTACAAGAACCTCTCCCACTTCCAAAGCTTAAATATTCCCAAGTCTTTATGATTAACCAATGCAGAATTAAATATGTGCTTGAAAATAAGGTGTATGCTTATGTTTGTTTTAAAATTGTCTATGTGTTATAAATTTCTTAAACTAATATAAAACATATAAAAGTGGAACAATGTAGCAAAATATTGCCAGACTTCTTCTTAATATGGTTAATTTACGATATGAACTTGCGGGAAAAAATAAAAATAGATAAAAAATAAAAACAATAAATAAAATAAAAAAAAAATAAAATAAAATAAAAATAAAAAAAAAATATAGTAACAATTCCAAATTAACTCATCTGAGAATAAATTCTAGAGCATACAAAAACCCTATGTTCCTTGGAGCATAAATCCTAGAATATAGCAAAAAATATATTTGCAACATGGACTAGATATTCGAAACAAATTTTCCTCAGCGTGGTCAAAGTTTTATGCTTTGAGGCCTTACATAAAAAAGAAAAAGTATAGTTAAAATTATGAACTGACTTGTTTAAGATAGAATTTTGGAGCCTTCATAAACTCTAATTTCCTTAGACCATATATTTGAAAATATAGTGAACCAGGATGTAAAACTTGAACCAGATATTTCTTTGGATGTGTTCTAAATCATCTCTAGGCTTCACTTTCTGAAACTATACAACGAAAAAGTTATAGTGAAAATTCCACGATGACCTTTTTGAAGAAGCAAAACCATGGGATCAAGAGCTCTGATACCAAATGTTATGATCCTTGTGCCTTAAAAATGATAAGAAACCAACAATTACATTCCATTTCAAGGGGAAACCTCCTTATACAATAATACAAAGAAAAGACAATATTTGGGTGATCCTAAGGTAGGTCTTTTAGTATTTATATTATATAAATATATATTATATTAATATATATTATATATACTATAATATGAGACAAAGGATACAATTATAATAAAATGGGACCATGAAGGGTTCTATTTTCCTACATAAAAATATAATAATATAAATTTAATCATTCAATATTTAGGGATTAATAATTGGTTTTTGGGTTAACATAGGGCTTAACAGAAAAAATAAATAAAAAATCCTACTAAGGACGAAAGTGTTGATCTGAGGACCAATTCGAGGATATTGAACCCAACAAGATTCAAAATATCCCAAGACACTTGTGTTACTTTCTTGACCATGTTCAAGACCCCATGACCCATTCTTGGTGTGAAAAAACTCTTAATGGCATCCATATCCAACTCTAGTGATATAAGTCCCTTAGAGAATGACTACATTTTTTGCAGTTGTTGTTCATAGTGATTGAGCTTAAGAAGCTACATTAAGGAAGCTTGAATTATTTTCCTTCCCTAACCATAAAACTTGAGATTAATAATGTTCATTTAGGACTTAAGCCCCTTCTTCCCCTCTTCACTATGTTTAAGCTTTGAGACCCATTTGCACTACACAAAACCTACTACTGACATCAATATCCCACTTGGATGCCACAAAACCTAAGCTTCCTAGTGCGGGATTAATATGTATTCATATTGAGGGCCTATATTGTGGTTTATTCAAGGCACTTGTATTTCTTTTATAGGCTAGAGATACCCCATGGGGTGGTTTGAGGACACATTCATGGAATTATATCCAGATCTATTGTTCATGACACTTAAGTCTAAGAATATTTATTTAGGGAACAACGATCTTATTATACTCCTCTATTTTGGTTAGACCTTGAGACCCATTCTTGGCTCATAATTAACCAAGGTATGGCATACATATCCCACTTAAACGTTAATGAAACCCTACATAGGCCACATGTGGTTGTTTTAGGACTCTTCCATGGAACTTGAGTCTAAGAAGTCATATTTAGGGGCATAGGTTCTTTCTTCTCTCCCTTGACTATGATTTAGAACCCAATACCCATTAATTATTCCCAAATACTCATAATGGTACCTATATTCAACTCAAATCCCACCTTAGGAAGGGTTTTCATTATGGTTTCTAGTTGTTGGTCATAGTGCTTGAGCTTGAGAAGGTCCATTTAAGACTTAAGGACGTGTTTATTCCCTTGACCATGTGTATACCTTGACACCCATTTTTCAATGCACAAAACTAATCATGGTGCATGTATATCACTCTAAGGCCTACAAATAAAACATACAAAGGATGTGCATGTTGGTTCAAATATTTCTTCAAATATCTTGAGCATGAGAATATTCAACAATATCTCAAGCAATTTGTTTTCCTTCCTTGACTATGGTCAAGGCCTCATGACCCATCCTTAGTCCAAAAAACCTTTGTATCTATATTCAATTATTATGCCAAAGGCCTCCTAGAGAGAGAGAGAGAGAGTGTGTGTGTGTGTGTTTCGGTTTACAAGTGTTTTTCATGGTGTGTAAGCCTAAGAAGTTGCGTCTAGGGATTAAGACCCAAATTAACCCCCCACCTTCTAACCATGGTGCTTGAGCTTGAGAATGTTTTTTTAAGGCATAATCCTCATGTTCCCATATTGACTATGTTTAGGCCTTCAGACCCATTTTCACTCCATAAAATGTAGTTAAACATTTAAAAGAAGCATTGCATACATAAAATCCTTCTAATAGAAAATTAAATAATGATAATGAGACAAAATACTAAAAGATTTACCCTAAAAACCCTTAACTAGGAAAACAAACAAAATATTTATAGTTGTACCTCTAATTTTTTATCATTAATCAACTTCATTATTTACAATATAATATAATCGATCCAAAGGAATAAAAAACCCTCAATTTTTTGAACTAGATTATATTACAACTTTAATTCCTTAACCAGGATTAGAAGACCATGGGTTGAAAAACCACATGCCATAAAACCACCAAAACACAAAAAATCATACACTAAAAACTACCAAAAACGAATAAAAGAAAACCCATTTTTTTTCCAAATAAGGAGGCTAGTGCCCCACTACACTTAACACATAGGAATCGTGCGTGGGGCTAGATGTTTAAATAATATAATAGATACCCAGTAAAAAATATACTCATGGTGGTTATATCCCACTTGGATGCTAATGAAGACTAACCATGGCCTTGAAACCCATTATTGGTGTGGGCCCAAGACACATCCATATTTAGGGCTTGTGTTGTGATTTTACCATGGCACTCATTTAATATGTTGGAGATACCATACAAGGGTCCTATTTGGGGGTTTAAGGTTATGTTTATGGAATTAGATAGCCTAAAGCTTCATGGGTTGTATATGTTGTTCATACTGCACAAGCTTAAGAGGTTTCATTTAGGGCACAAGATTCTTATTGTCCTCCCTTGACCTTGGTTAGATATTGAGACCTATTCTTGGTTTGCGACTAACCTAGTCATGGTAATGATATCCAAGTGGAGGTGAATGACCCCATATGAAGGTCATATTTGTTGGTTTAGACTCATACATTGTGGTTGAACCTAAGAATCAACTCTTAGATATAAATACTCTCCTTTTCCTCCCTCAACTATGGTTAAACAACTAAGGCTCACCCATGATTCTCGAGACTTCATAAGGTTTCCCATATTCAACTTATATGCTAAATAATCCATGGGGAGGGATCATGTCATGGATTTTAGGTTTTGTTTCATTGTGATTGAACTCAGGAAAGATCAAATAGGGCTTTAGTTTTTTTATTTCCCCTTTAACTATGTTTATGCCTCAACACACTTTTTTAGTGCACAAAATCTAGTCATGGTTATCATATCCCACTCGGAGGCTTCCAAATATCCCCTATGTAGGAATCATGATATTCTTCAAGGACGCATTCAATGTTTTTAAGCCTAATAAGATTCAAAAACATGTAATAGTACTTTTTTTCCTCTTGAGTTCATTGTTAAGTCTTTATGACCCATCCTTTGTGGCCCAAAACATTATAATGGCATACATATACAACTTTGATACCAAAAATGCCTTAGGGAGGGGATGTGTTGTTGTTCAAAGGTGTTTTTCATGGTGACCAAGCCCAAGAATCTATGTTTAGGGCCTAAGGTCCAAGTGTTTTCCTGTTGTAACCATGGAACTTGAGTTTAATAAGGTTCATTTATGGCTTAAGCCCCTTTCTTCCCGCCAACCTCATTTTGGCCTCAGGCCCATTTTATTTTACATAAAGGATCACATTCACATAAAGGATACAACAATTAAAATTGGAAGACATGTGCATTCCTAAAAATTTTAATGAGCATATGCTCTCATTGCAATGATTTTATGAAGTAAATTCTTGCACTTAACATAATGCATTCAGAAAAAGGAAAACATTATTGGTTGTTATGAAAATGTAAATGAAAGGGATTGAAGAAATGAATAAATTTTATGAAATTGGTGTATATTTTTCTGAAGGTTGAAAGGCTAGAAAAGAACTATGGAGAGGTGACCAAAATTCTTCAACTACTTTATCCAAGAGGGAATCTTTTTTAGAAATCAACAAGTGTGTATTCCAAAAGGATAAGGTAGAAAAAATGTCATCCAAGTGTTACACAATAGTGGTATGAGTGGGAAATTCGGAAATGCTAAGATCCATGCATTGGTTGAAGAGCACAATTATTAGCTTGGGATTACAAAGAATGTGAAGAAGTGAGTTGAGAGATACCAAATTTGTCAACATACCATGTAAAGAAGTCAAATTATTGGATTGTACAACCATTATTAATACCAAAAGCAGTATGGAAAGATATCAACATGGACTTTGTGATAATGGGTTTGTCAAAAACCCAATGATGTAATTATTTTATCTTCATAGTCGTTGACAGATTTTTGAAAAGAACCTAATTCATTGTGCATAAAAAAACTAGTGATGCAATGAACATAGTTATTTCATTGTGAGAGAAAATTTTCATTTACATGGTTTTCCGAGAATATAACCTTATGTAGGAAAAAAAAATATTTTTCATTTTTGGAGGATGTTGTGGAAGAAACTTGACATGAAATTAGAATTCAATTTTTCATATCATCCATAGATTGTTGGAAGAGAAAAGGTAGTTTATAGAAGCCTTGGAAATATGTTGATATGTTTGATTGGAAAATAACCAAAGTAGTGGGATTCAGTTTTTGTGCAAGCGTATTTGAATAGAACAATTTAGTGACCAAGTCCATAGGTAGGAGTTATTTCCATGTTATTAATGGTAGATCACTAATATGAGCCACTAATTTGGAAAGATTGTGTGAAACAAGCAATAGAAGTATCTATGTAAATTCCTCAATCATATCAAGGAAGTGAACAAATGGGTGCAGTAGTAGCTTAGTGGAGTAGCCAACGTTATAACAATTGTTGGAAAAGGGTGAATAAAGAGGTTTGAGGAAGGATACCTTGTATTAACACATTTAAGGAACAAAAGGATTTTGAAGGGAACCTATAATAAAGGTGAAAATGAAGAGGACATGGGTATGGAATATCTTTTAAAATATTTTTGATAGTGCTTATGTTCTTGAGTTTATTCAAGACTTGGACATTTCACCAAATTTCGGTTTAGATGATTTATACAAGTTCCATGAAGGAAAATTGGGTGAGGATGAATATATCACTAATTGGAAATAGAACTGTATGGAGATTTATATGTATAAATCCTCTTACACTTTATCATGAATTCAAAGTATGTAAAATTGTGAAATGCAAACATGGTACGTGTTAAATTATATTATGTGTAGTATGATCTATTGAGAATTCTTAATGCTTATTCTAATTTATCAAATCAAATAAATAAAACAAAATACAAATTCATCACTGAATTATACTTTACAATATCCATGGGTGCTGAAAATAAGGTTATTTTTAAGACTTAATATTCAAGATCTAAACCTTCTACAACAATAATCTAACTGATATATTTCATAATATAATTCAATGAATAGATATTAACTATGAAAATTAAATACACCTCGGGTGATCAATCAAACACAAAACTAATAACTCTTATCAATGATAATTTATTTGAACATCAATCATTCTACTAGGACTGTATTGTCACCAAATTATATGTCATATAATTTAGGCACTTCTTCTTTTCATGAATCATTACTTAAAATGAAACTAATCTCAATGGCAAAACATAATGTTTTTTTGTGAAATTGAATTGGATAAAAAGATATATAAATTGAAATAAAAAACCTCCATGATCTATTTGGAGTGAGCTTAATGTCACAAGAACAAGGAAGAAAATTAACTATAAATCACAAAGTAAATCAAACATATTACATCTAAAACTAGAGAATGGAAATCTACGTGAAAGGAAATATTAAGAGATTGTATTCTATTCCATAATAAATTGAATATATGCTCCCAGAGTCCTCCTTTAAAATGAAGAAGAAACTCTTATTAATATATAAACTCTCTTTGAAACTAACACAACCAATAATGAATTTGGATACATAAATCTCTGCGGTAGTTACAATCATTAATAATTAGCCAACAAATATCTCTAAATTTATCTTCTCATGAATATCTCTAAGCTATTTTATAAAAGCATTATAAAGAGCTCCAAAATTCTTTCCATATCTAAGATATTTGAATGATCACCCCAAATCCTTACAAATTTTCAATGATTGATTAGGAAATTCAAATTTGGAGCTAAATGACAAAAAAATGTATGATTATAAGCTATCAATGTCCTTGAAATCATCAACAAGCTAGCCCAATCGTCAAAGATAAGCAAACGTATGCCGTTTTTGTAATATTTAGTCATAAATTCATCTAACATACTAAAATAAATGCATTTGAAAATATTGCCACATATAAGCATAAAAATGAACTAAAACAAGGTTAAAAAAAAAAACAAAAAAGGGTTAAAAATCAAGGGAAAAGATAATATTTTTGTGACTCAATAAGCACATCATTGTGTGTGAAAGGGATGAGATTGCAAAAATTTTAGAAGAGAAGAATTTCAAGGAGATGAGAAGCTAAGGAACAAAAGAATATTTGGTTCTTTGGAAACGTAAAGGCTTGGACTCTCATAGTAGTGCTAAAACAACTCACTCAACTTTTTCATGATTGTTTAGTCAACCATGTGGGTGGGACGTAGCTTTTGTTTTTATCTGGAAAGTTTGATGCCAAGGCCTTTTATCATATTGAAAGGAATTATTAAAAACCTTAGATGCATTTTTTATTTCATTTGAGTACTTTGACGTTATCACAGATTAGATGCAAAAAGGTTTGGCTATGAGAATTAATAGGTTTTCCAAGAGGATCAAACCATTTTTGGGGTTTCCATCGAACAAACATAAAGTCTTCAAGACGTCAAAGTTTTGTTGGGTGAAAAGAAGGGGGAAACCACCCACATTTTCTAAATTATCTAATCACTTCAACCTGACAATGCTTTTCTTTTGGGCTAACAATATCCACCCTACTATGTATCATTAAACATTGCGCGGGCGGTGTACAGGCATTTTCAAATGCCTATACACCACCTCCCACAATGTTCTCCCACAATGTTTAGTGTCACATAGAAGGATGGATAATGGTTGTTTATCCTTTGCAATTTTTTATTTTGGATTACCATTGAAAATAGGTCATGCTACAATATATCCTCCACTATTTGAAGCTTTTCATCCTATAGTCCATGTTTACATGGATTTTTGTTCTCTGATAAAATTGTCCATGGGACTTGAGGTATATATCCCATGTGATTTTATTGACAATTTAAATTAGTGGTCATATTTTCCCATGGTATAGTTTAAATGTTCAAATTTTCGGTACTTTTTTAATAGTTCTTTTAATCATTTTTTCCCAAATCCTAACTAGAAATTGTTAGAATTGTAGTTTTAAGTTGTTAATTTTATACCATTAGGGAATTTTGAGATAAAAAAGGCCTCAAATAAAAAAATTTACTAACAAAATTAACTTTAAAAGAACCAATAAGATTCAAGATGATGATTTTTTTTGTATGTGGTTCATAGCTCTAGAGATCGGTGATCACTATATCCACAGAATATGCGTACCAAAAATATCCACCCAAAGGGATCACTTCCTCTCAGCTTAATCACAGATTGTGACCCTGAGAATGTCGAAAGAATTGAACATGTGACCTCTCTATAGAAAATGTGTTTTAACGACGGGGACTCCACTAATTGAGCTAATCCCTTGGGTTTAGAGTCAAGATGATGGTATCATCCCAAAGGGTAAATCTTTTGGGAAGAAAAAGACGAATACTTTTTTCAATTGTATTTTTGGCTTATCTCCTTATATTTTACTCAAATGTCAATTGTAGAAACCTACATTTTTCATGTGTTTTCAATTTTTTTTGGTATCGGTCCACTTAAAAGTATGTAGAATGGGTACTCATTGAATGTGGAATTAAATTTAACATCCAAGGGAGGTTTATACTTGACATTTGAGTAAACCTTTACAAAGATGAGATGAAAATACACTTGGAAAAGGTAGTTTTACTTCTTTTTCTTTAAAAATTCACGTTTTGTTTTATTATTTTCGTAGAAGCCCCATTTTAGCCTCAAAATTCTCCCAATAGTTTTGAGTGCCCCAGAGGTTTTCGAGGATGTTGAATCCATATCTACATTCAAATTACAATTAAACTATGAAAAAATAAAATCTGACCAAGAATTGTATCGTTGGATTATAGTGAAGAAGGCCAAAAAGTTGAACATTTGAACTCAAAATCTTCTCATTAATATTTAATATATTTTATGGTGACAAATTTGACTGAAAGTGCTCAGAATTCTCGAGTAAGATGGGCCCATGGTACCTTATAAGTGATTTATTGAAAATTTTAGTTTTGTATACAAAAATTTTGATTGACCCCAAATTTTGAAGAAGAAGAGGGAGACTACTATTCTTCCTCACAAAGACCAGGGGGTGGCTGGAGAAGAATAGGGATGGAAAACCACTGAATAACAATGTTTTAAAACTCTGACTCCAACACCGACTCAGCTGAGGGTCGGGTCCAACTTTGACTCCAACTCAGTATTGACTCGGTCGGCTCGATTTCAATGACTCAGTCGTTGTAAAAAATATATTAAATAGTTATTTTTTTTATATAAAAAAACATAATTTTAAAGATTTTCATTCATGTTTCCAAACACACAGCATTAGAATATAGATTGAAGACAACATATGATCAAAGTAGGCTCATGAATATGTCCATTATATCAAAATGGCACCCATTGCACTGTCCAATACATACATGATCAAAACAAAAACACATAACCAAGGAGGCTAGAATTGGACTCTACAACAAAATTAAACTGTGACTAGTACTGTTGGCTAGTAGCTACTGCCAGAGGAGCCCAGATCATGTGGATCAATCTCTAGATCATCATTAGAGTCAGACAAGGGGCCCCATGGCTCCTCACCATCATCATCTCCAACTGCCACTGTAGAAGTGGTAGCACTAGCAGGTTGTGCAACAGATGTAAGCTGAGATAGATGAGATATGTCATTGCCCTTTTGTCGTGGCTGAGCAAAGTAAGCGCCTGCAATTGGAGGACTTGCTAGCTGTGAGGCTGAGGCAGGTACAAGTGGATCAGGATATGCATTCAACTGAACATCATGTTCGAGTGATGCCTCCCCCTGTAAATCCAAATCAAGATCCTCATCAAAATAAAACTCCGCTGGATGACTCTCCACTGCCCAATCTGATGTTGGATCAATGTCTTCCAACACAATGGGATTTAAATCAAGTCTTTTGTTCAACAATTGGTTGCGCCTAAGCCAAAGGTTGTACTGGACATAGACTAAATCATTTAACCGTTTTTTATCCAAACAATTTCTCTTCTTTGTGTGAATCCTCTCAAAGACAGACCAATTGTGCTCACACCCAGTAGCATTGCAAGTTTGACTCAAAATACGAATTGCAAACTTCTGTAATTTAGGACAATGGCAACCAAAAGCCTCCCACTATTGTGCTGCAAAAAACATAGGAGTGTAATGAGTTTGCTCAACAAAATTACAAATTATATCCAACTTTCAAACTATAAACGATTTAACAAAATTTTAAAAAACTATTAAGAATTTGAAAATTGAATTTTTGTTTACCTGGCTCATTTGCTTCTCTTGCAATCTTTGCTAGGTTCTTCTCAAAGGTACCCGAGGCATTGGTGAAGGTTGTGACCTGTCGGTGCATCTCCAACTGATCAGACTCCAATGGGATCATGCAATCAATGCAGTCAATCAATCCATCTCTAACCTCCCCCCACAAAGCTCCTGTCTCCTTAGCTTTATAATGATACCGTGGGTTCAAAAAATACCCAGCTGCATGTATAGGGCAATGGAGTTAATTGTTCCATATTTCATCAATGATTGCGTAAATGGGCCCATACTTAGCCACTTTATCCATGTATGCCCTCTTTATTTTCTCCTTTGCTTGATCCATAGCCTCATAAATGAAGCCCATAGCCAATCTTTCCCCATCCACCAACCACAACACCTTAACCAGTGGCTCAACAAGCTTCACAATCTCTATTGCCTTTCTCCAAAATATTTCTTCATTAACTTTAGTTTTCAATTCCTTGCCTTCCAGTTTGTGAGACCACTGGCTTTGATTCCATTCTTCACTGGAAAAAATCTTTTGCAAGTTTCTATGTTGTGAAAGCATAAATTGTAATGTCAAAAAATGAGTAGCAAATCTAGTGATGGCTGGCCTAATAATATCCCTGCCCCCAGTGTGTTTCCTCATGAGGCTCAAAATCCATGAATGATTGTAGATAAATTTTGTTATGCTTTTGGCATGATCTACAGTGTTTTTGACCCAACCTAATTTTCCAATATCCTCAAGTATGAGGTCTATGCAATGTGCAGCACATGGGGTCCAAAAGATGGTCTTGTGTTTTTCCTCTAACAGATTACCAGCAAGAATATAATTAGAGGCATTATCTGTGATGACTTGAACAACATTAGCCACCCCACCTCCTCAACAACTTCATCCAATAGCTGAAACAACAATTGCCCATCTTTTACCTTATCAGATGCATCAACTGATTTTAAAAACATGGTTCCCCGTGGGCAGAAGATAAGAAAGTTTATGATGGTACGGTTCCTTTGATTAGTCCATCCATCTGACATGATGGTACATCCTGTTCTTGCTCATGAGTCCTTGAAATCTTTCAAATAGTCATTAATGGATGAAATTTCTTTCTGAAAACAATACTCCCTTAGCTCATGCATAGTAGGGCCTTTGAAAACTTTTCCAGCAGCATGTATGGCATCAAACATAGGCTCATAAATATGGTGAACAAGAAGCATTGAAGGGGATATCAACATCATACTACCATCTAGCTATGTAATCGCAAGCAGTCTCCATCAATTCTTTCTTCCAATGGTAATTTAAAGTGGGCTGCATTTGACTTCTACTAGCTTGAGGACCATGTGCATCTAATGGAGAGGAGGGAGTGAAATAACTTTTGATATTCATATCACCCTTTTTCATTCTACCCTTTCCCTTTTCTTGAATAGACTCAAAAGAGGGAGGAACATATCGGAAGGGGTTGGATGCATTAGTAGAAGGGATAGAGGAAGAACCCTCAAAATCAACATGGGGGTTGGTAGCCATCATTTTTTGTATATTCCTCTTCCTCCCAATTTCAGCCTCTAACTCTTTCTGCCTAGCCTTATCTTCTTTAAACTTCTCAAAGCTGGCTAACAATTCCTTCCTAATCTCCCTAATTTCTGGTGAGGTACATGGAGTAATTTGGCCTCTAATCCCTGCCAAGTGTTGTTTCAGCTTATTAATGCCCCCAGGACCTTCCTTAATTTTCCTATGGCAAAAATTGCAATGCATTTGACTTTCAACCATTTCAACATATGCCCAAGAAACATCTTTCACTCTAAGTGCCATTTTTTGACTTGGAAATTAAAGCAAACAATCTGAACATGAAAAAAAAAAAAAAAAAAATTGATTCAATGTTCATTTCTTTCAACGTATTATTCCTACTTTCTCAATATGGATATCCTTTCTTTGTATGTTGATATCGTGCCAAGGAAAATAGACCAGTCGCAATCCAAGTAACTATTCAATGACTGGATTTTTCTTTCATTCAATAACACGAGAGACAATTCATGCCCGTAGCCATTTCAAACTTCGGACTTGACTTCTAGACATTTTTCTGTAGGTACTGATTTTTAAACCTTACTATAGGTTGAGATCATAACTACCAGAGGTAACCCTCAAAACTACATAACCATCCCTGGGGGCTGCTATTTGTCCAGCCCTTGCACTCATGTTCTCGGCCATTGTCCAATAACCATGGCCATTCCTATGAATATCATGATCTTCCGTGCAAGGGATTCTAGATGCTCTCTCCTCTTTTTGACCAGGCAAGCTATTACGCTATTCTACATAATTGCTGCGTCGGCTTTCATCAT
>APFE031239994.1:0-13284 GCA_000404065.3 Pinus taeda | reverse complement strand
ACAAGATTATGGATCACAAGTCTGAATTCCTTAATTATAAATATCGATAAAATTAATGATTAATATATCTCTCATTTATATATTAAAATTCCATTCATTTCGCAACTTTTAATATAAAACCAAAACCAAGTCTGTATAGATATGATTATGAAATTTTAATTCAAATCAAAATATAAACCATATTTATTTAATTTTAACCAATTTATATATCACAAAATAAATATGATAAATTCTTCATCTTCAAAACCGTTTAATGTAACTGTGTAAACACATAGTAAAAATACACGCATTTTCAATGGAATAAAAGATATGATATTCCGTAGATGTCTGAAGTATATATAATTTGAAAACAGGTAAATACGTTTTAAATTTTTAACCAATTTCAGGATCATAAGCATAAAATAATATAATAATAATAAGCCAAAGAATAAATTAAATTATATGAAAGTTTTCAAAATGTAGAGTTTCAATATTGTTATATACATATATATATATAAAATCATAATTTCGGGTGTCTAGGGCTCGAGAATTTCACTTATGTTTCATATACATTTTAAGCCTACATCACTTTATCTTTGCTTTCGCGATTAAAATAATTTAATGGTATATAAGGATAGGGAATAGATTTATAATGAGTAAGAATAAAAAAAATTAATATGTAATTAATTTATATTATATTTGTAAATGTTTATAGTTTTTTTTGTACATGTTAAATATATTTTATTTTATTTTTATTTTATAAATAAATATTTTAATTATATGGCATGAAAAGAAATTATAACTAATAATGAATTTTACTAAGTTAGTAGGATATTATTTAATTAGATGAACAAAGTATATATTTGGGTGGCACTAAGGTTAGACTTTTATAAAGATCTAAAACGTTTAGCTACTACAAAGTTATTGCAGTAGGATCTCACTCAATAACCACACCAGTTAATCGTTGGCATGACTATTTTTGTGGACACCATTGAATGGGTCTACTAGGAGGGGAGAAATCCCCTCTTACAATGCTACAATAGCACAGGAGAATCAGGAAAATATTAATGGGGAAGGTACGAGCAAAGGAAAAGGAAATGGGTAGGAGAGACTAGCTCTAGGGGCATAATGACAATCTCAGCTTAAATGAAGATGCCTTCCAAAAGCTCCAACAAACTCAAAATATGTGATCCTGAATAATAAGCTTGATGGTTAACATAATAGATGAAGGACCATGCCCTAATTTGTAAATTCATTTGGGAGTGGCCAATGGAAAGAGAACTCGTGAAATGGATCCAACTTAAGTAGCAACCGAAGGGCCATATAGAGCTCAAATTGGGAGCAAAGGGTTTCTTCACTGTGATCTTCTCAACTATGAAAGACAAGACCCACATCTTTGATAATGGCCCTTACTTCTTCAACAATCAAGGATTGTTCATGAAACATTTGGAAGAGTGTTATAATCAAGAGCAGGAAAAATTCCTAGCGACCCTTCTCTGGGTATGATTGCTTTCCCTACCAACTTATTTCTAGGATCAAGAGATTCCGGAGGGCATAGACAATTCCATAAGAACTTTCATTAAAATAGAAAACACTACTAAGAGAGGTTTTTATACCTCATTTTCCAGGATATGTGTGTACATGAACAAAACACAAACTCTACCAAAGTCGATAAAGTTGGAGTACCACAGAGAGATATGGAGGTAGTCATTGATTAGGTGTATATTTTGTTTAGTGTCAGAGATGCCATGAATATGGGAATCTCTTCAAAGATTGCTCGCTCAACAAGCCTGAAATCCAGACACCAATGACAAAGGAAGATGCAGAGGGACTCCAGAAGGTAGTAAATAAAAATAATTAAGCTAAAGGGAAACGAGCTCATACATGATGCTACAACAATGCCTATTAGTCATGCAAAAGGGGCTAGCCATATGGGGAATTGGAAGAATACTCTAGAAGGGTCAATTTGGTAACTCTAGTTGAGAGTTGAAGGAGTCAAACTTGATCCCTAGTTAGCTATTAGGCTATGTTATAACATGATCACCAAGAGGAAAAGGAGTTCCATCCATTTTGATTTTATCCTTTTCCACAATAAAGTAAAACATTTGGGAGTTGGAGGGAGAGAGCATAAAAGAGGAAGCTAGTGTTCCTTAGTACCCTATTAAGCCAAAGATTGAAGGTGACTCCATGGAGAGTGCCTTCTCTTTTGTACTTTCCTTATTTACATTCCAAAAGGCAAAAGAGAGTAGAGCAACCCCACCTTCCAGCTGGGTTTTCTGCCATAAAGGTTTCCTAAATCATGTCTTGTGTTCATTATGGTGGTGTGTGATTATATTTTATTGTTCTTTATTTTTTACATTTCTACCTATTACACGAATAAGAAAAAAAACAATAATTAATAAATATGGAATCTAAAGAAATTATCCCTAATAGTGTATATTTCAAATTATTTTTATCAAATCTATTGTGACAAACTATCGAGTGGAATATCTATGACAATTTATGAATCATATTGGTAACGTAACAAGTTTCTGCAGTGAATCTCATGTGAAGTTGTAGGGTATCCAAGAAGAAAATTAAACAAAAAATTGTAGAACCCTAGTCATGCCCAAGGAATCTATTTACAATTACCATAATCTACAAGAGGAGATTCCTGAGGTTGGAAGCATAGGTCGTGAATATCAACTGCAATATGAACCTCCTTAAGGTGACTTTGGAAAATAAGTTTGGGATCAGACAATATGGAGGTTCCAACTCAAAGGTCGAATCAAAGGGGAAATTAGAGGAACATCAAAACCTAGAAAAGAAGTCAAGGAAATAACTTGAAAAATACTAACCAAGCTAGAGTGTCAATAACCATTCACAATACTTGTTCAATATCGAAGTGAATGTTGACACCATGTTGTATCAAGGTGATATTAATGCTATAAAATTGAATCACTAGTTGCAACAACTAGAAGTATATTTTAGCATTCACCACATGGATGAGGAGTATAAAATATCATTTGCTAGGTTGAATTTAAAGGGCCATGCCCCTAACCTAGTGGGAAATCCATATGGAGACACTTAGGTTGGAGGGTAATCCCCCAATAACTAAGTGGTAGGACTTTAAAACTCTCAATATAGTCTAAATTCTACCCTATCAGGTATTCATAGGACCAATGGATTTGATGGAACCACTTCAAGTACAGGCAAGGAAAGAGTGTACAAGAGTACACTATCGAATTCTGGAATATGGCCATCATGCTAGATATCTCTCCCAAGAGCCCAAAGGTACTCTTTACATATTTGGGGGTTCTATACAACCATATGTGAAAGTAGGTAATGTTTTTCAAACCAAGGATAATGGATGAGGCTTTTGTATATACAAAGGGTAGTCATAATTCCCAAGATCATAGTTTTGTAGGTTGTGGTCACAGTTCCTAATTCATAGTTCCTAAGTTCACAATGCCTGAGGTCATAGTTCTTGACTTTCTAAGGTCATAATTCTTAATTTCAAGGTCATAGTTATTGAGGTCAAATTTCAGTTCCTGAGGACATTTCTAAGTTCTCAAGGTCACATTTCCTTATGTCATATTTCATGTGGACATAGTTTCAAAGGCTAAGGTCATAGTCCTTGATGTTATAGTTCTTAAGGACAATTCACATTGCAAGGTCACAGTTCCTACGGTCATAGTTCTTTATTTTTTGAGGTCACAATTCTCAAGGCCATGGTCATAGTTCCTGACGTTACAATTCCTGAGGTTATAGTTCTTAGGGTCATAGTTCTTGAGGTTGCAGTTCCTAAGGCCAAAATTATGGAGGTTGAGGTCATAGTTCCCAAGGATGAGCTCATAATTCTTCATGTCATAGTTCTCAAGGATGAACTCATAATTCTTGATGTCATAGTTCTTGAGGTCACAATTCTTCATATCAAAGTTTAGTTCCTAATTTCTTGAGGTAAAAGTTCTTCGGTCACAAGTTTTGAATTCTTGAAATCATAGTTTTGAATTCATGAGGTCACAGTTCTTGAGAACATAGTTTTAGAGATTAAGATGAAAATTCTTAAAGTTACAATTAATTATAAAACCATGAATTGTGATAAATTTTATTATATAAAAATATATTTTATTAGTCATATTTATGACATTAATTGTAATTCCAACGCACTACAAATTTGAATGCACTTAAATATGTTTAATTTCTATGGTAGGAAAAAAGTTATGTTTAATACACTAATTTCAACATAAAAACTCTATATATAATAATAAAATATCAAATTATGAAATTTATCATACTTAAAAATAATATTGTAGAATAATATTTCATATCATTTAATATTTAAAAATTACACCTTTAAATTATAACATCATAAAAAAAATTCAATTAACTAAATTTAGAATTGTCGAATTTTAAGTAAATAACCTTTCAACCAAAAATAATTCAATAATATTTTTCATTACTCATCATCGTCGTCCTCGTCTTCGTAGTCCTCGGCAACTCCTCCCCCGCCGTCGCCGCCGCCACCGTTGTATTATAAATACATAAAGGTATTGTTTATTGAGGTAATAATTTTTTAAAAAAGTCTGATTACAAAAGTGTTTGAATGACACTGAAAATGGAAAATGGAAAATGGATTTAGTGTCGTAATAATTTTTTTTAAAAAGTCTGATTACAAAAATGTTTGAATCAAACTGAAAATGGAAAAATGGATTTAGTCTCATGCACCCAGAATTTTAAAATTTGATAATGGTAATGTGTAAATTCTAAAGTTTCAGAATTGTAATTTATAAATCCTAAAATTGGATAGTTATAATTTGTATTTACAAAAATTTAAAAAAGAATTATTCTAAATTCGTGTAAGAATTTTTATTATTTTCTAAACAAAATTCTTGTAAGAATTTTTATTATTTTCTAAACAAAATTGTAATCATTCACATTTCTCATTCATTTCTCGTTAACCCTAAGATTTTAGGTTGTCTCCCAACATTTTCCTTCCACTTGACATTTTACTTTGCCACTCAACATTTTTCTGTTCTGGTCATTGGAAAACTTTTCATTTTCAATTTGTTATGATTTAGATTTACCATTGATGGTGGCCTGAGACATTTGGAGCTATGATTTTCATTTTGTGACTTGGAGCTGCCGGATTGGCATTGCTATTTTCTTTTTGTGACTTAGAATCCCCATATTAGAGTTGTGATTTATTATTTAGTTCTTTTTGAGAAATTTACTAGTATTTTCACTGCTTTCTATGTTTACTTTTAGTTTAGTATTCTATGGCTATTTTATACTTTACCATAATTTCATTGTCATATGATGAGTTTACTTTGAATGTGCATTGTGTAATTTCAATTATCAAATGATTAATTTAATTTACATGCATCTTGCATAATATTAATGCCCATTGTCAAATGATGAATTTAGATGGAACATTGCATAATGGATTCAGTTTAGTACCTTTTAAGAAATTTACTAGTATTTTTACTGCTTTCTATGTTTACTTCTAGTTTAATATTCTATGGCTATTTTATACTTTAACATAATTTCATTGTCATATGATGAGTTTACTTTCAATGTGCATTGTGTAATTTCAATTGTCAAATGATTAATTTAATTTACATGTATCTTGCATTATATTAATGCCCATTGTTAAATGATGAATTTAGATAGAACATTGCATAATGAATTCATTTTAGCAATTTACTTTTAGGTTTACAATTTAACATTAATAATTATAGAAATGCCAAATGATAATTCTGATTCATAATATTTTTTTTTTTTAACTTTAATGAGTATGTTTTTATTTATGAGGAATAAAGAGAGTGGGGCTTTGCGAAAGCAGCCCTGATTACATCGTACTAGTACAGCTGAAGCTGCTATTCTATTTGGACTTTAGCATGGGATTTCTACAAATCTGTCCTCGTTTATGAACAACAACCCTTTATCCAATGCGCTCCCTTTGTTGGCCATCAAATCCGCATCACTATTTGAGCTTCTAAGTATATGATAGAATTTGTAGGAAGTAAAGGCAGAGAGGACTCTTTTCAGTCTTTCCGACGTTCTGTTAAGGCTTGCATTTCTGAATTGCTCTGCAGTGTTCAACTTCTTTATGAGAATCTCCGAGTCTCCAAATACCTGTATATCTTTGATCCCTTTCTCTCTAGCAATTTGACATGCTTTGAGAAGGTTGAGCAGCTCTGCTTGATTGTTGGTCTTCAGGCCAAGACCCCAGTAAAAAGTGTCACGGGAGACCCCATCTGGGGAATAGATGATCCCTCCGGCACCCGAGGGGCCGGGGTTTCCTTTGGAAGCCCCATCAAAGAAGATTGTGTGGGATTTTTGAGCTCTCCACCAATGCTGAAAATTTTCATCAGAGTCTCTCTTTTTCCAGATTGGATGCTCTGTTTGAGGAGAGAGAAGGTTCTTTCTGCTTTGGAGTTCAAGAGATCTGAGCCACCTCTTCTCAACCGGCTGGAGTGTTGTATCCTCTTTGTGATACTGCTGTTGTGCCGCTTCAAGGAGGAAAGTTCTTGCTTTTGCTGCTACTTGCAAGGGAGTGTGATTCAGGTCATTAAAAATCTTCTGATTACGGGCCAACCAAATCTGCTAACAGATAAACTTGGGCAAGGCATTCCAGACTTTGTGCCAGAGCGATTTATGAGGAATGCGATGTGGGTAAAGATGACTCCATTCTGCGAAAAGATCCGGGACTGAGATCTGTGTGGGAGAGTTTATGCGAAAATCTTGGAGCATGAGATCCCAAACTTCCTTTGCGAACAGGCAATCGATGAATAGATGTTGGGCTGTCTCAGTATTACACCTACAAAGAGCGCACCAGTGTGGGCCAACAAACTTTCTTTTTGCCAGATTGTCACCTGTTAGTATCTTATTATGCATCAACGTCCAGAAGAAAAAGTTGACTTTTGGGAGAGCTAGGGGTTCCCATACATTTTTCCAAAACGCGGCACTATGCTTGTTGTTTCCTGTTGTCTGATACGCTTTATAACCTTCTGCTGTTGTATATTCCCCAGAATGACCCCAGCCCCATCGGTCTTGCATTGAGCGATGTATCAGAGCTACATCTTCCATCAGATCGAGAAATGTGTTTAATTGAGTTTGCAGATGGGCAGGGGGGTCGAGGATTGCCCAGCAGGTCCATTCGTCTCTTTGATCCCAAATGGAAATATCAAAAATGCTTTGCTTGTCAACTGATACTAGCCAGTCCCTTAACTCAGAGATCTCCTCATTATCAATTAGTGGATTTCGCCCCATTATACGATCATGCCAGAGGCGAGTGTGCTTACCGTTCCCTGGAATTCTGTAAGCATTTCGATTGAAGAAATTGCTGCTCTTAAAACAGAGTTTCCATAGCAGCGTACTGTTGGTTGTATATCCCAGCTGGAGGTTTCTGAATTAAGCTTTATTAGTGTATTTTGACCTCAATATGGCACTAACAGGATGGTTTGGTTCTTTAATAATCTTCCACAAGATTCTACTGCCAAGGGCAAGGTTGACCAGGGAGGGGTCGCGGATTTGCAATCCTCCTTCGTCGATAGGTTTTTTGACAGTATCCCAGTTTACCAGGTGTTGTTTCTTATCATTGCCCCTGCCTCCTTGCCAGAGGAAGTCTCTGAGGAAAGAAGAGATTTGATCCATGACATTTCTAGGGGCGATCAAGAATGCTGCTTGATAAATTATTAAGGAAGATAGCTGAGATTTTATTAATATGACCTTACCTCCTTTTGTTAACCAGTATCCTCCCCATTTCGATATCTTGGTTTTGAATTTGCCTATTATGTCGCTCCAAAGCGACCGCTTGTTCACTCCTGAGATTATGGGAAGCCCAAGATATCTGATTCTGTCCCATTGGGAGTGCCCTTTGAATCCAAGAATATTAGCTATAATGTTGAGCTCCTGTTGATCAATATTCTAGCTGAAGACTTCGCGTTTTCCTTCATTTACCAAAGCTCCTGAGACTTTGCAATAGTTTCTGATGACCGTGTCGAAGGCCTTTGCTATTCTGGTTGAGGCACCCCCTAAAAGAATCGAGTCATCTGCAAAGAGTGCATGATTCAGAGGGTTTACTCTGTTGGTGGGTTTGAGGCCCAGAAGGGATCCTGACAGTCTTTCGGCTTCGATTTTTCGACTTAACCATTCAGCCATTAAGATGTATAGAAAGGGGGAGAGCGGGCATCCCTGCCTGATGCCTCTCTTGGCTTTGAAGAAGTTGGTAGGCCTGCCATTTATGAGAGGGGCTATCCATGGGTTATTCGTGCAAGCTTTTATGAGGTTAACAAACTGAGTAGAAAAGCCAAAGGAGAGCAAAACTTTGCTGAGGAATGTTCTGTTGACTCTGTCAAACGCATTCGCCATGTCTAACTTTATGAGCATCCCTTTCTCTTTTCTTTGTTTGCTTGAATGTATGGTCTCCTGCACTTGGATGACGTTGTCCAGAATGTGTCTACCTTCCACGAAGCCTCCTTGGGAACTAGAGATAATTCGAGGGAGCAAGGGCTTTATTCTGTTGGCCAACAGCTTTGCCAAGATCTTATAGGAGGCATTACATAAGGAAATTGGCCTAAATCTGGAAAAAGTTTCTGGGTTGGAGTCTTTGGGAATCAGAGCTAAATAGGTTGAGTTGGTGCTGCCACCTACTTTAGCTTTATTCATGAATCCCCTTACCATCTTTTGAAGATCATATTTTATGATATCCCAGCATACTTTGTAGAAATGAATGGTGAATCCGTCCGGTTCGGGGGCCTTGTCGGAATCCATAGACCAAATGAGTTTGATTATCTCCTCCTCTGAAACAGGTTTGCAAAGATCAGAGTTGTCCTCCGGAGAGATTAAGGGAGGGATGTGGGTGAGGAATTCTGCTTCATTCACTTCTTCACCTTGAGCATCCGGATTGTAAATATTTTGGAAGTTTATTTCAGCTGCTTCCTTGACTTGTTGAAAACCCTTGCAGGTTTGGCCCGTCGATGTCTTAATTTCTGCTATATAGTTCCTTGACAATCTGGCCCGGTACTGCCGATGGAAGAAAGAGGTATTGCGATCCCCAGCTTTTAGCCACAGACTTCTAGACTTTAATCTCCAGTATTCTTCCTCTTTTCTGAAGGATTGGTAGGCTGCTCTCTGCGCTTTTGTTTCCAAGTCTAGAAGATCTTCATTGATGTTTTTGCTTTCCATGTCGTTTTGTAGGGTGTGCAAAGCCTGGACTGCTGCAACTCTTTTGGAGATGGGGTTGGGGACTGGTTTCTTGATCCAATCCTTCAAAGCTTTTTTGGTGAGTTTCAGCTTTTGCTCCCAAACGAAGCTTGGTGAACCTGTAATGGAGGAGGCCCAAGCTGTTTTCACCGTCTTAAAGAAGCCCTCCCTTTCGATCCATTGAGGAGAAAAACGAAATGGAATGGGACCCAAATCCTCTTCATCTTCTAAACAGAGCTGAATTGGCTTGTGGTCAGAGGACAGCTTGGGCAAAATTTTTGTTGTTATGATTTTCTTATTCATGAGGAGAGAGATTTGCACTAGAAATCGGTCCAAACGGGCTGAAATGTGGTCTGTTCCAGTTCGATTGTTTGACCAGGTGAAAAGACCTTGTATTGGGTTAAAATCTTGCAGATCCCATTGCTGAGCAAGCTCTTCCACTACGCCCACCATGGGATCCTTGGAATTGGTACCTCCTCTTTTTTCTTTGGCTTTCAAAACAATGTTGAGATCTCCAGCAAGAATGATATTGTTGGGGATTTCCTGCTCTAGAAACGCTGCCAGAGAGTTCCAGCAGTCTCTTTTTTCAGAGTAATTGACAGGGACATAAAGATTGACAAGAGAGATAGGCAACTTACTTGCAAGGTGGATTATTTCTGTGAATATCCAATGTAGGGTCTCGTGAGTGTTAATCAGCTAGAATTTATCTTCATTCCAGAGAGTTGCCAGTCCTCCCGAAGAGCCCCGAGCGCTGACAGCTATGCCTGAGCTTTTCTTCCAATTTGACTTGCTGATTTCTAGCAGAGCTTGCCCTGCTATCTTTGTCTCTTGGAGCATGAGGATGTCTGCAGGTTCCGACTTTAATAGGTCCTTTACTGCTTCTATTTTTGCGGGGTTCCCCAGTCCTCTGCGATTCCAAGAGACTAGCTTCATTATTTACTTGTGAGAGGGGTGCAGCCACCCTTGGATACCCTGGGCCTGCTATTTCTTCTGACGTCATTTCTATTGTGGACTGGCTCCCTTGTGTTTTGAGCCTTTCTGCTTCTTCTTCTCTTTTTTCCTTGCAGGATTTCCTTCTGGCTCTTTTTATTGGTCGCTCAAAGAATTCTTCCTCTGAGGACTCTGAGCTTTCAACTGTCTTTTTCTTTGTGACTTCTGCATAGGTGGGGTTAGAGGGGCTACATTGGGTAGCTTCGATCTGGATATCGACCCCTCCCTCTTTGCTTGTGGGAGGGGCTTCCACATGATCCTCTCTTTCCTGAGCTTTGTTCGTTGGATCGATCTGTGCTTCCTCCGTTCCTTTTGCAATTTCTTTCGTTTCCTGAGGTGGATTGGTGATGTTCCTATCTCCTGTTGCTGCGCTTTTTCCTGCATCTTTCTTTGCGTGGGCTGTTCTCTGGACTAGGGTCCATTGATCCCCGATATGTTTTTCATATTGCTCCTCTATTTTCTTCTTACAATGCCTTGCAAAGTGACTGTGACCATGACAATGTCTACATTTAAAGGGGAGCTGTTCATAGTCGAGCTCTTGGATGTGCGTCCCACCTACCACCGAGAGCTTGATCGCTTCAGGCAATCCTTCCTCGAGATCCACTTCGACACAGATACGGGCGCAAGAATATTGGTCTCTTCTTACAGCATGATCTATATATTTGCCTAGCGCGTTCTCGATGGTCTGGAACGATTTTTGATTCCAGCAATGAAGAGGCAGATGAGGGAGCCTCACCCACACCGGCACAGCAGATGGGACGTCTTGGGAGGGATCGAAGTCTGGAGTCCATTTATTTAAATACAGGCCCTGCGGCCCCATGAAGTAGGGACCATTTCTGAATATCAAGCTTCTGTCTTCCGTGTTTTCAAATACAAAAACAAAGTACCCTTTGCCCACAAAGTAGCTCTTGACTCCCTCTTTTATCAGAGGTTTCCAGTTTCTTTGAGTCCATTCCTCCACTGGTTTGGGGGAAGGCCATAAGCCTGTAAATTGGCCTATGAGTCCTCTTTCAGCCAGGTTCAATGCCGCTTTGCAGGTGTCCTCCTCTGGCAGGGCAACTGAGGGAATCATATCCATTCTTTTGATAAATTTCTGTTGGGTTGCAGAAGGGGGGCGTTTTGTCCCGGATGCAATCAAGTTTCTGAAGGCAGAGACTTCAGGAGGCGGATCTACAGGGGGGGCAGAGCCCTCAGGGATCTCCATCTGGCTGCGAGGGGAAGGGCGAGGCTGTGCACAGGGGCGCAGCAGCTGCGCAGCAACTAGGGCGGCGCTGAAAGGCTCCCAGAACCCTAGCTTGCAGAGCGCAGGGGCGGAAGAAGTAAATTATTGGAGGTAACAAATTTCATGTGTGCTTTCCTATCTTATGTCGAGAATTTCTGATTCATAATATTTTAATACAGAAAGATGATTCATATTTAAATGTACATTTCATAATTATTAAGGTTTACTATTAATTTAATTATTAAAATATTATTGAATTTTTGTTAGATATATTATATTTTCATAATTTTACAATTTTTATGACTTTAATGTCTCTTAGTTTCCTCGAAATTTCTCTAAATTTTAAGATAACTTACTTATATACACCCCTTTGTGCGTAGCCCCGCCCCCTTGTTTCCCCGTCCCAAAAAATCAGTAAAACATTGTTATCACCGATCAAAAAATATTTTCAATATGTATACCACATTGCAATTACCCAATAGAAATGGCTTACTTGGTTGAACTCATCCGGTTGAGTAAGACAACTTTAAGCATCTGTAGTAGAATATTAAATGTTATACAAATTATATAAAAAACAATTAAATCCAGAGAAGCGATAGTTCAGTTTTTAATGGAGAGAAATATGGGTTCAATTAAATTTTTTAGAGTGGAATTTAAAGTTAAATAAATAAAGTATATTCTATTTTTTCCCAGTTTATGGTTTAGTAAAAAATATTGGTTTATTTTAATGTGCATAAATTAATGTTTTAAAAACCGATTAAATTGTTTAGAGTGGAATTTCAAGTTAAATAAATCAAGTATATTTTAATTTTTCTGAGGTGTTGGTTTAGTAAAAAATATTGGTTTGTTTTAATGTGTATAAATTAATGTTTTAAAAACCAATTAAATTTTATAGAGTGGAATTTAAAGTTAAACAAGGGAGCCACTGCCGTGGTGGTAGTCCCTGCTGGGGTTTGTCACAACAAACAGCAAGCAACACGTGGCCTTCATGCTGGTGAGACATCGCATGAGGCGGACGTGTGCCGCGAGTTCGATGCGAAAGCAGTTTGTGCATCTGACCCAACGAGGGGTGGCTCAGTTATCCCATAGCATTAATCCAACGATCCAGATTGAATCAAGTGCCCAAGTTTAATCAACGGAATGAATGAATTCCCCCATTTCTTAACAACAACGTAAAGCAAGCACTTAGAGCAGATTTGAAAAGATAAAAAAATTAGCAAATTCAAGCATATCTTAAACCCATGATAAAAATTATTATTAAAATTATAAAAACTATAGCATCAAAGTACAATCCGGTACCTAACACAATGGAAAGAACAGTAACACTAAAGTACACTCTTGGTAATGAGATGGGATCTCCGTATCATGTGAAGTGTTAGACAAAGTGCTTCAGAGTTGTTGGGTACATTTAAATTTATTTTATAGTTGTTGAAATGAATTCAATAAATTTAATAATGAATGTGCCAACACACATGAAGTACACTTGTCTTTATATACCTTAAAGTGCAGTAAAATATGGTTTTTCAATGTAATAAAAAGTAAAAGTACAAAATGTAAAGGTTATAGTGTAGCTTAAATGTTTTATCTTTTTGTTTTTTTATGAAGGATATCATTGGATCACTCTTGAATTTGGACAGTATATGAATGTGTTATGTAAAAGTTATAGTGTAGCTTAAATGTCCTATTTTTTGGTTTTTTATGAGGGATATTATTGGATCACTCTTACTTGAATTTTGGAGTATAATGTATGTAAATGATGGCATAATTTAAATGTTTTATTTATTTTTAGTTGTTTTAGGATATTAATAGATTATTTTTATTTAAAATTTAGAGTGATTTTATATTTATTTTTAGTTGTTTTAGGATATTAATAGATTATTTTTATTTAAAATTTAGAGTGATTT
>APFE031239992.1:327028-337899 GCA_000404065.3 Pinus taeda | reverse complement strand
AAAACTTTTGAAAACCCTAAAAAGTTTGGAAAAAACTTAAAATGCAAACAACTTAGCAAGAGAAACAAAAAGAGGAATAAGAAAACTTGAAAAATGGTTGAATACTAATATTTAAGAAATTTGTGCATACCCCGGACATGAGAGAATTTAAACTGTCAAAAATATGCATACAAAAAAATGATTGATATTGTTCAAAACCCGCATGAAAATCACCAACATTTAAAAAAAATGTCAATACTTAATATCTCAAAAGACTTAAAGTAACAAAAATAAACCCCAAAAAAGGGGGTTTATGTTGCATCAAAACTTTTCAAATTGGCATGAAAGTCACTAACATTTAAAACAAATGTGCATACTTAATCAATAAGAAAATTTAAAGTCTAAAAAATATGCTTAAAAAAAGGTGTATTTTGAATCAAAATTTTTCTGAATCAGATGGCTTTTGCAACCTCAAAACAAATAAGAGCTCAATAGAATTCTCATTTGATTGGTTACTGTGTTTATTCTTGAGCGTATTTTTTCTTAATGCCCTATAATCAATAAGATTATGCCAAGTCCTGTCCTTCTTTTGCACAATGATGATGGGTGACCCATATGGTCAGGTACTTAATTGAATGACACCATGTTCAAGTAGTTGATGCAACTACTTCTTCACCTCAGTTGATTTTATAATTCATTTCCTGTATAGCCCAATGTTTGGAAATGGGGAGTCTTTCAATAGCTATTTCTCATGATCCACTTCCCTCTTGGGTGGTATCCTTTGAGGATCTTGGAACAAATGCCTTTATTCCTATATTACCTCTTCGAATTGTTTTTTGTGCTTTTTATTACAAACCTTCAGGGTTAACTTTACTCTTAATGGATTTTTTATAGACTAATTTTCTCTTTAAAATAATAAAACCTACTCCTTTATAGAATTATTCAACTTCTGGGATTGATTTCCACTTGCCAGTGAAATTTTGGACTTTCCCTTCTGTGCATTGATGGTGATTGATTTTCCATCCTTGATCAGGTGGTACTGGTTGTGTCTCTACATGAAAATTGCATCCCACATGTACATATAGGGACTTCCAACCACCACTCCACATACATCAAGTGGAACTTCATCTAGTTCTAATTCATCAATAAAATCAACATTGATAACAAATCTAAATTTGCACTTTTTAGTTACATTTATTTTTGCATCTTCATCTTCCCATCCTAATGGATATGGGCTTGGATGATCATGAACTTAAAATCCCACTTTGTTGACTAGCTTTGCTGCAATGGAATTCGCATGTGATACTGAGTTGAAAAAATCATTAATCTTTTTCTTCTTGACCTATATCTTTATATGGAAGAGTGTCATCATTTTATTCTCTTCCTGTTGTTGGAGGCTACTCAAATTCACCTCCTTCTTCACTAATTAAAAAATGATATTCTCATCCATGTATGGCCTTATTTCAACTTGGTTGCTGGAATCAATGGGCAAAAGATTCTTCTTCTTTGCATCTAACTTTCTGCTCTTTGGATTAAGAAACTCTAGATGCAACTTCCAACACTTCTCATTTTTATGGCATCAATGTGATAATGGTTGTAGAGGTTGTTAGGATCTTTGCAACAGTGTGTTTTTACGATTACCCTTTCATCTTTTCCCTATTTCCACTTCTTATCCCCCTCCTTAGAAGCATCTCGGTGCTTCTTCTGCTTTGACCCACTTAACTTCCCTTTCTTGTGGCCTATGTTCTCTAGGTATTATTCCTATACACAAGCCTCATCCACCATGTTGGGCTACAAAAACATCACTTTCTTCTATACATTTCTATATATAACCACCAGATACTTGAGAAGTACATCTAGGTTCTTTTAAGAGATACCGAACATTATGGCCATCTTTCTAATCTTTGTTTTGTACTCTTCTACACTCTGCCCCTACTTCTACCTCAAGTAATTCCACTAGATCTAATGGTTATACATACCCAATGGGGAAAAACTATGACTTTATGAGGGTTTTGAAATCCACCCATTCAATCACTAGAGGATATCCCTCTAACCTCAAGGTCTTTGTGTGGCTTTCCCACCAATTCAAGGAATGACCCTTTAATTTCAACTGAGAAAATGAAATATTATGTTCTTCCTCTATATGCTAAACAGTAAAATAATCTTATAATTGTTGTAATTACTGATTAAGATTTAGAGCATCAATCTCTCCTTTATATGACTTGATGTTGGTCTCCACTTCCATTTTGGATAGGAACTATGATTGGTTCACAATACTTGAACTCGGTTGATCCTTTTTAGTTTCTTTCTTAGATTCCCTCTATGGTTCTTCCCAATCTACTGATTTCCCTTGCGATCCAATGAACCTGCATTAGGAACTCCATCTTCTCCAAATAACCAGAGGTTATTTCTCAAGGTTTCCATTGAGAGGCTCACATTATAGTTTATATTTGCAACTTTTGCTTCAATCCATGCAAACCTTTCCTCTATAAGATCATGAGGGTTAATCATAAATTCATAGGCCATGATTGGGATTTCGCGGCTTTCAACTTAACTGATCGAGATCCCTTACAACTCTCCATAATATACCAAAATAAACTTTCTCTAATACCAATATTATCCATAAAATACCATGGATATTCCACTAGGCAATTCATTATAATAAATCTACTACAATGTATTAGAAATTTCCAAATTTACACTATGAGTGCTTATTTCTCCATAGATTTCAAGATCAATAAATTATGGTTTCTTATGTATGAATGCATATTAGAATTTAACAAAAAATAGAGAACCATGAAATTATAGAAATTCCTTGTAGATTCAAATTGGTAAGTGTAATATGCTAAAGCAATAGACTTGAATATACTCTACTCATCATCAAAAACAATTAAATGAGCATGAAATCACAAAGCATAGGAGAGAAATAATTCAATCAACACATTGTATAATGATTTCCTGGCAAAAGCCACAACTAAGAAACCCCTGTTATCTATATATTTCATTAGTTAGAAAATACGAGAAGATTACAATGCTTTGCCAAAGCCCGAGCAACCTCTGCACTATCTCTATTTGTCTCACTTATTCCTAGGCTAACTCCAGCCAATACTTGGCCAATTTACTAGCCTTCCAAGCTCCTGCTTCCTTACCATGTTCAATGAGGAATTAGAACCTTATTTAATAGGAATTTTCCTCCATTCGATTGTGCAATTCTTTTAGCCTCTTCCTCTAACTACATGCACCATCTACACAATTCAAATGATTATACAACTGATAGTACACTGTCCATGAAATCCAATATCAACTAGGTCTTTCTCTGATTCTAGATACATGAGTTAATTATGAGTGAAAGTTCAGTTTACTCATTAATCACTACAGGCAGCACCACACTGCACTTCAGCAAACACCACACTGCACTTTAGGCAACACCACGCTGCACTTCAGGAAGCACCACATTGTACTTTATCCAACACCACATTGCACTTCAAGAAGCACCCCACTAGACTACAGGTAACACCACATTATACTTCATGTAGCACAACACTCAACTATAGGAAATACCCCACTGCTAGACCTCCCACTAATTCCTCCATCAGTTGGAATTAGTTTAACTAACTTTAACTCAATTAGTCTGAATTAATTAATTACAACTCAAAATAAACTCAACCAGGGATCCTATAATGTAGGAGACACTCTACATGACTCTAGTTAGACCCTCAACTTGAATTAATAGAACCAAGTAAGTCAAGTCAACTTAGTTAACTAATACAAGTTGTCATGAGATATGGAATTACAATTTTATTCGTAATTTAATTCAAGGACGAATTAAATTAGGATATTTCTTGATGTTGTTTTTAACATTATTGTTGTTATTTTCAACACTCCCTTTCAACAAGAAATGGATACACATCTATCCCAATCCAGTTCCATTGGAATGTATTGCGTGCAACACTTCTCAAAGTTGTTGTTGCTACTGTGACATATGCAACTGAGAATAAAATAAAAATAAAAATAATCACTAAATCAATCTGCAAATATTTACTGGTAAAATTGTGTTTCCATTGACTCTACTACTGGTCCTTCCTACTCTACTTTCAACATCGTTATACACTTCTCAATATCTAACTGGCATTGATCCTCTTGCTACTGAATAGTGGGGGGGCCCATAGCAAGGTAACGATCCTTGAGACAAAAACACTTCAATAAACCCTGCCCAAGTTTTTACAACTCTTGGACTAAAGATCTACATTGCTCCACCTAACTCCTGGAGGTATAGTTGTATGCGCTCCCTCTGCCCACTTGGTTCCAAATTTCTGCCTACTAGAGGTCTCTACTTGAGTGGATGTCTCCACTCAACCTCCTCTCTACTTCTCTAATTGTGGTTCCTCCACAACCTTTGAGGCTTCTTTTGAGGTTGGATGTTGAGAGCTAATTCATGCTCCCTCTCAACAACCAAGCCTTTCCTTGCTCCTCAAGGCTTTTAATGCCTGAGCTAAATCTAATCTACTCATACTACTATTGCTACTGGTCTATTACTGCAACTATTACAATAATGAGTTTGATCTTCCCAGATCCTAAAGTTCTAGCTTCCATAGCGGTACTCCCTCTGAAATTAGACTCCCTTTGAGTCTCAATCTCCTTATGGGAAATCTCTCTTCTCCTCATTATGGCAAAGTTCACTTTCCTCCTGCACTCACAAATGGACTGCAAAGCTCTGCATTAGCAATCTCCTGGCTAGAATTGTACCTGCATACTATGTCTGGGCAATTCACATTGCCTATGTTTGCAAGGATAACTTCAAATTATTCTCTTATATCATGATTTTAGCTCCAATACCATGTAGAAATTATTTCAAATCTAGCTCTCATACGATGTAGAAATTCCATATAGATTCAAAATGCTAATTGTAATATGCTAAAACGATAGAATTGAATCTACTCTTCTATAAGCGAAAATAATTAAATGACCGTGAAATCATGAAGTGTGCAAGAGAAAGAATTCAATCAATGCATTACATAATGACTTACTCCGGAAAGCCACAACTAAAAAACTCTTGCTATCTATATATTTCATTAGTCATAAAATATGAGAACATGACAATGCTTTGTTCAAGCCCAAGCAACCTATTCTCTATCTTTATCTTTCTTAATCCTTCTATTGTAGTGTCTACAACTACCCTCAATTTTTTTTTCTTAGCTTAGTTTTGGAGCCTCCCTATCAACCTTCATAGTAGCATGTCTTTCTTCATCACGTACACAAGCTCTAGTGATTTTCTTACAGAAAGATAGCCTATTGATCAAACTTTGATGCATTCCCCTCACAGGATATTCATCTGGACTTTGTCTAGAAGCAGTCTAAGTAGCTCCTTCAAGAATTTACACAAATCTGGAGGGAAACGAGCCTTCCCTCAATAAATTACACAATCTTGACTGGTAGCCTGCTGGGATCTAGAATTGTGCAATTTTGTTGAGCATGATTCACCTAGAAAATTGTGAAACCCTTCCCAGCATGGTTCCTCAGCTAAAAATTTGTACAAATCTGGGCAGTAGTTAGTTGTTATGCCGAAAAATTATGCAAATATTCTGAGCTGCCAGCCCAACTCCCAGCCAGAAATGCGCATTTTCTCCAATAGTTGAGCAGCCTCTTGCATGTGTAGCTGAGTTGAATGGTTCCCTCTAGGACTGAGAAAAATAGATTTGCATGCATGGGCCACTTCTCCCAAGGAAGCATGCAAAGGCATCCATTTTTTCAAGGATCTATTTTTGGGAATTGGAGGTTACATGCAAGGATCATTTCAGAAAACTCCCACCAAGTGTTTCTTTTCCTAGATGTGTGGCATGTGTGTCACATCTTCGATTTTATCAAAACTCATCAACCAGACACTGGAAATTTCATTCCTCACATCAACCTTGCAGCTCTAACATCCCACATCACATCTAGGAGCTTTCGGCACATTTAGCTCAACTGTTTTGGGGTAAGCTTGCTTCCCATGTCCCGTGTTGCATTTCTAGCGTTTTTTGTGTTTCACTTCATATGAATGTTGTCTGCTTTATTTCATTAAATCCTTGCTATATTTTTTATACATTCTAGCTTATACTAGCATCGTTTCAGTTTTCATTAACATCTCACTATTGTCACAGGCATGAAACTGATTTTCATGAACAGTCGTCGATTCAACGACTCGCCTCACCCACATGCATGTTGTTCCTTTTTTCTGAATCTATCATTCATTGTTTGCATGTACAATCATTCACTTATGTTTACACTTAGTATCACGATGCATTCTCATTCACATTCGCTTTCAATTGAACATCGACAACTCCGGGCAGCCTTGGCCCAGACTTTGCCTCACCAAGACAACATTACGCAATCTTCAGAGGGAAGGCTCTATCTTCCTCTAAGGAAATGTGCATTTCTACCTAGTTGCTATCCTCCAGTCTTGAATTGCATGACTCTGAGGGACAGTGACTGTTGGCCCATAAAATTGCGCAATGCAGTCACTGAGCTTGCAACCATTGTGAGTTGAGATTCCGCATTGCACAATTCCAGTAGTCAACAACCATACTGGATTGTGCATTGCCTAGTTCCAGCAATCAGTCAGCCTCCCAGCAGCCCAGACTATGCCTTGTGCAGTCTTCGCAGTTAGTCTCCCGACCTCCCGACGGAAATTGCACCACCTTCACGATCAGTCACACAGGTATGTTACAAGTCAATTCTTAAGTTCATTTTGGTTTTGGACTGATAGATTGCTTTCCATGAGTGTTTCCATGTCTCCAAGTATCAGAGTTGTTCATCTGCCTCCAACAGCACAGATACAATGGTTTCCAAGAGAGCAAATTTGAAGACATCGTTCAGAGCACACTTGGGGATGCATTTGATCAAGTGTCTATGAGCTTTCCTACTCACAAAGACATCAAGTTATTCGTAGACAAGGACACCAATATATGAGGACAACGACATCATGAACAACAAATGAAGGGAGCATACCATATGCAACGAATGCAAGAGAAAGCTTGTTGACAACATGGAGGTGGAATAAAGTTGCAAGCTCAAGTAGATCCACTGATGATGAAATCAACTTTGGAGACTCAGGGTATGAGGTGACGGCGCGATCGTGTGAAGACATAGAATGCAATAAAGAAGGAGTTGCATGTGTTGAAGCAACAACTTAAGGAATAACATGAGCTACACAGACAACAAATGTGTTGCACCAGGAACATGAATAGCAGAGGGTGCAACATGCACTCATGGATGAAACTACTCCTGTACAAGTTATAGATCCATCCCAGTAGTTAGCATGGAGTAAACATAGTGACAAGTGTTGTTGATCGCACGCAATTGGATTCGGTAGCATGCATGTCATTGTGCACATGGATGTGATCCAACCCATTGAGCACACTCACCAAGGTGAAGACAAGAAGCAAGTCTGACTAGAGTTGAGCATGTAGTTGACGATTGATGCACATGATCACCAACACACACTCTAAGATCAGTACGGACACTATGCATAAGTGTGTTTCTAGATCGGTTTCACTAAGAAGACCATGTGCATGCTAGCATATGAGTAGGATGAAGGAACCACACTAATGGACCTGGATGCAACAGAGGAAAGAGTTCGCTTCAGGAAGATGTCACCATGGGTTCATGCACATCATCAAGAATGACCAAGCTTAGCATCATCCCACCACCTTCACCATCACAAGCATGTCAAAGTTTTGGTCTCACCAGAGCTAACTGAGTGTCAGTGATATCTTGCATGGCTTGCTGAAGCCATTTTGTCTCACATGAGCACATGTGCATTGTAATGTAACTTCGTGTCAAGTGGAAGTACAGTGTTAATAGTTGGATGTAATAGTCTTAAAGTAGATGAAGATTCATGAGGGTAGATGAACTGTCAAAAAGGGGAATGTCAAGGGCCAACCCACCCTTTGCTATAAATAGAACCTCATAACTCATTTTAAGGTCTTTTGGTTTGCCAAGCTTCGATAGGAGTATCTTAGAGAAAGCTTGGAAAATATTGTAATGATCCTTGGCTTCTCCACTGCTGAGAGCTAGTACATCTCTTTGAGGAGAAGGCGGTTATGGTTGTAACGTTCCACTATTGGAACTAGCGGTTGGACATGGATGTATTGTATGATCAAAACTTACACTTCTTAATATAAAAATAGCCAACACATTTCATGCATATGTTTTATTGTATTTTATGTTATCTGGTTTACTCTAAATGATATGTGTATTTGCTTTCTTACATATACATGTATAGACTATTCTGAATAAGTATGTACAAATCTTTCTAAAATTTGTTGATGGTTTAACCATCACTTTGGATTGCTTGCTAGCTTTCCTTCCATGTTGTGATGTATCTTTCCTCGTGTGTTCCCTTCCAAGCTAAGTGATATCATAGGTTTCCAAGGGGAGCACTCACCTCACCCTAGTGTGTTAGAACCTCTCATGCATCGTCCTTGTCTTACTGCAGCTGTCACACCCTTGCTACTAACAGAGACATCTTACTTACCTCTGTGCAAAATCATGGTCAAGGCATTACCATTTGACCCACTTATTGGACTCCTACACCAAATGGTCTAATGCCTAATTGGGACTTCTTAAAGGGGAGATCCCCTTACATGTTGGAGGGTCTAGCACCGTCAACACCTTCCTAGGCTAACATTAGCTAACACTTAGCCAATTTCCTAGCCTTCCAAGCTCCTACATCCTTGCCCTATTCAATGAGGAATTAGACCCTTATTTAATAGGAATTTTCCTCCATTGGATTGTACAGTTCCTTTAGGCTCTTCCTTTGGATACATGCACCATATGTATAGTTCAAATTACTATACAACTCATAATACACTATCTCTAAACTCCAATCTCAATCGGGTCTTTCTCTGATCTGGCATGCATGAGTTAATTATGCGTGAATCTTCATTTTAATCATTTATCACTGCAGGCAACACCACACTGCACTTCAGGAAACACCACACTATATTGCAGGAAACACCACACTAGACTTTAGGCAACACCACATTATACTTCAACCATCACCACACTACAATTCAGGCATCACCCCACTAAACTATAGGCAATACCACATTGTACTTCATAAAGCACCACACTCGACTGTAGGCAACACCCCACTGCTAGACCTCCCACTAATTCCTCCATCGGCTGGAATTATTTTAACTAACTTTAACTTAGTTAGATTGAATTAATTAAGTACAACTCAAAATAAACTCAACTAGGGCTCCTATAATGTAGGACACACTCAACATGACTCTAGTTAAACACACAACTCGAATCAACTCAGCCAACTAATTCAAATTAACTTAGTTAACTAATACAAGTCGTCATGATATGAGGAATTACAATTTTATTCCCAATTTAATTCAAGGAAAAATTAAATTAGGATCTTTCTTGATGTTATTTTTAACTTTTCATGTTGTTATTTTCAACAAAAATAAAACTTACAAACAATAAATTAACACAAGAACCTAGGAAACCATTTTGGGGGAAAATCAAACTAGAAGGTGAGGTTTCTCTACTCTCTTTCTTTGAATGGAAATGGATGCAAGTACAAAAAAGTGAGGCATGTGCCTGTGGGATGATGTAGTGTAGAAAACATATATGTGTTGGCATTATGGCACAGGTTTGGAGCTATGGCACAAGTGTTGTCCTTGATGGCAACCCTCTCTGGTAACAGATCTCAGATCAGGCACTCAGAAAAGTAGAAAAAGACATATACGCAGGTTCATCTAAACAAATACGCGTATACACGCGGGTTATACATTACAAAAGCGCGTATATGTTGGTCATCACTCTTTTGGTCCATGGCAGTTAGATCTTGGAACTTGAACCTATGTTTTGGACCATGGCGTCTCGTCAATTGTGCCGATCCACAGTTTTTGGGTTCATGGTATTGAAATGCTATGGTTTTGGACCATGGTATTGGGGAAGGCCTAGGACTATAAAAGAGGAAGGAGATCTTGTGGCAAATCATCATCTGAATTATAATTGAAGATCTAAGAAAGTGCTAGAGCTGGTATATTGGATGGTGATGCAGATCTGGATCTGAAGGAAGGAGGGACTTTAGCACAAAGGAAGGACAAGGTCTATTCATGGGTCATAATCTTTAAGCTTAATGATAGTATCTCTGTTGATTTTGATCTGTTTGATGTGGCGCTTGACTGATCTATAAGACTAATGATCTGGGTTATTTAGTGATTGAATATCTGGAAGGGTGTATTGTCTTTTATAGATATATACGCAGGTTCAGTGAAGTGAAGGTACGTATACACGCTGTTTAGGTGAAGTTAAGCCGCGTATACGCAGGTTGTTTCATACGCAGAGGCGTATGCACGCAGGTTGCAGACTGTTAAAATTGTGTATACACTTTAAGTTGTGATCTGGCTGTTTCTGCTTATTGCTGCTGGGTTTTGGGTTCTGTTTCTGGTACAGTTTTCTGTGTACAGCTGTCAGAGGAGTATCTACTTGTTTCAGATCTAGTTGGTGAAAGGAGATTGGTTGATTCTTGATGATTGTTTGATGTTCATGGATCCAGTTTGAAAATTAATGAAAAGTGGTCCCTGGAAGAAAGAGAAGGTTGTAGCCTTCTGTAGGCCAGCACCTACATACTAGTATCTTGGCTAGTACAAAAGCTAAAAGGGGTTGTTGCTCCCTTCCAGGAGAAACTGGAGAACGAGAGAGAGTAGTAGCTCTCTGCAGGTTGCAGCCTGCGTACTGGTAAAAGGACTGCACCAGTACATTGTAAAAGAAGTTTTCTAATTTAAAAGGAAGATAGAGACGAATTGCAGCAGGTGGTTTTCACCCACATTGGGTTTCCACCTTATATCTTGTGTTCTTGTGTCTGATTGTGTTTCTGCTCTGTTTTACTGTCT